>PNEQ01065274.1:49178-70113 GCA_003012365.1 Medauroidea extradentata
ATATATATATATATATATATATATATATATATATATATATATATATATATATATATATATATATATATATATATATACAGTATGTTTTGTACGTTGTATATCGTAAATATAACTTATTGACATTGTTGTACATTATATTGAAAACATGACTTGTATATATATAATATATTGTACAAACTTACACTCATAAAAACTAAAACGGATGCAATAAACTAAGCTGAACTTAACATACAAACATATATATGTTTATAAACAGTACGTTTTGTAAGTGGTATATCGTATATATAACTTATTCACATTGTTGTACATTATATTGAAAACATTACTTGTATAATATCTTGTACAAACTTATACTAATAAAAGCTCCAACGTATGCAATAAACTAAGCTATAAACTTAATATGGTCCGTCAGACGAATATATGGCACAGTATCTTGACTATACTGAGGTTTTTGTAAGTAAATTAAAATTACGGTATTTGCATTATTTCAGTTCAGACCCCGTACGTGACGAACATGCTATTACTGTTAGAGTCGTGGTTATGCCGCGTAGAATTCTAGAATTCTTTAAAGATTTAAAACCATTGCTGTTGCCGTTTTGCCTATACAGTACTGTAATTCAGTGAAAACTTGTGGCATGGGATTTGGCCTTGTTCGATTTTTTTTTTAAATCCCGCTTTTATTTAGATTGTCCATAACTATTCTTCCAGCCACGCAGTTTGAAACTCTTCCATTCACAAAAAAAAATTGCTTCTTAAAATGTATCTCTTAAAATACTGCCACGTCGAGAAACATACACCAGATTTCCTTTTTGGTACTAATGTATGATAATTAGAGGCAAGATTATTTCGCGTATTGATTCTACGTCAGGTTAAACGTCAATATTGTATACTTCACTACTCCCTCTGTGATTAGACGACACCTGTTTTAACACATCTTTGACGATTGCAAGCCAGTTATAAATAAGGAAACAAGTCGTGGTGGTAACGCGTGTTACTGTTAGAAGATAATGGATATTTGACTTTGGCCAGTGTGTGTATAGGTCTGAGAAGTCTAGGCTGTTGCCAGATTAATACGCGAAATACTCATGCCTCTAATGATAAGTAGCGTTAATATGAATATTTCATAAAATAATAATGAAAACACAGCATTAATACAGAATTTCTTTATGTGCAAATATTCGTTCTTAAATTCAATTTTTGAATACTACTTATATTGTATAACAATCGATCTTCTAGGTCCTAGGAAGTAGTTTCTTAAAAATTTATTCGTCACTTAATCTGCTTCAAACTTTGTATTTAACTCTTATTGTGAAGCCCTCCAAAACAGCACCTTTACAAATTAATATATATATATATACATTTATTTATTTATTTATTCGTGAGAGTGTGTACGCACGCGTGCGAAACCATCTAACCCACAAAACTGAACAGTTTCCAATGTAGAAATAATATTCAAACTGCAAAAGGCGTACAAACTGATATGGAATCATTACAACCAAAGAGCAGTATCTCGTAATTTAAAACCAAGACACAACACATTTGTTTTTCCTGAAGCCTTATATGCGACAGAAACCACAGTAATTGAGGAAGTCAAAAATTCATGTCATCGAGAAGTAAGAAAGGAAAATTCTTAGGAAAATCTAAGATGCTGTCTTTCGAGACAGAACATGGATGAGACGACCTACAAAGAAACTCTATTAATACACAGACAATATCACAGATAAATTTAAGAAAATACGCCTACAGTCTACGGACACATATCTAGAAATGGATGAAAATAGAATCACATAGAAAATGTTTGTCATCGTTAATGCAAGTAAATTAAAAATCAGTTGGATCATAGAAGCAAAAGAGAGCCCGGAGCTATTAAAATTTTCAGAAGAAGAAATAAAGGACAGAAAAAAATTCAGAAATGGAATCAGAAACACGGAGATTGAACAAGTTTAAAAAAATTAAACAGGGGGGAAAAGGGATAGAGGAAAGGAGAAAAAAACACAGTAAAAGGATTTTTGGGTGAAAAAAAAGAGGGAAAGAAAGGTAATAGAAGTTACGATTGGCACAAGTTCACACTCTCCCCTAAACGGGAATAATCGAGTGTGAAATTGTCATCAAGTATAAGATATATATGTGCGTGAACGGTTTAACACACATCAGTCAGGAAAGGTACGACAGAGAGGTCATTATAGACGGTGACACACAACTTGGTACAATGACAGGAACTGGGAGAGGAGTCGGCCATGACCATTGTCAAGGAACCATCACAGCCTTCCCCTGGAGTAATTTTGTGAAACAATGGAAAAACGAAATCAGGATGGCCGGAGCCGGGGATCGAACCGAATACGAGCCCAACGTGTCACCATTGCGCCACCTCGCTCGGTCACACATCATTCAGGAACACGTGTATTATTATATATGTATACACACACACATATATATATCGCACAGTCAAAGTTATACAGCCAGAAGTCAGAATTTGCTGTTTGTAAGGACAGCAATGTATAAGATTGGATTCAGTTTAAAAGCTTTAGCATATATTTCTTTTTTAGTTGTGGATTGCTTAATTTAAAATATCTATCGCATGAGTGACCTTTAACAATGCCATAGCAATATTTTAACTAGTTGTCATGTAATTACACAACGAGAGAAAGTTTAACCCTAGGATACATCAAATCATTATTATTAAACTATAAATATTCGTTGAATAGTTATGATACTTCTATAATTAAAAGATTGAAACATCGTTTTTCCAGTGATGGCCGTAACTCATTTTCCAAAATTTCAAAGTTATGGCCGTATTACTTTGACAGCGAGATATATAGACACACACGTGTGTTGCAATAATTAATGGCGTGTAAATCAGCTCACACACATATGTTTATATATATTTGTTTATTAAGTTATATTTATACACACACGTGTGTGTAAATTTATTGTTATGTATTTCATACATATGTGTGTACGGTTTTACACACTTGATTACGGATCACATGTATGTAATGAATATATATAGACATATGTGTGTGAGCTGATTTACACGTCATTAACTATAAGAGAAGCTGACTTTCAGTTGACAGACAGAGCAACGTTGTACAGTACATGAGTTTCTACTTCCCTCCAGGCCAATGTCAGAAATCAGAAACTACTACATGACTATACTTCAATATTTCATGTAGATGTTAGAGCGAGCATGACTGGTCATGCAGCGTTGTCTGTAGCTCGAACGTTTGAATCCGTTCGTTCGATGCGGGTCGCCGGAACCAGGGGGTCGGTTTTCCCCAAGTGGCTCTCCAGCCCCAGTGCAGAAGAATGACAGCGCAATTCCTTAATGAGAACTCTTTCAGTGCCTCGTCGATTTGATTAATATTCGTGGTTAGCCGTAAGTGTGCCGACCGGCTAGGTCACTGCGCGCTTTGAAGAGAGTCAGGTAAAACAGGTTTATTCAAATACAACTCCACCTGTCGTCGTGGTGTTTGGTTACTAATTGCGTTTTAGTATGCTTGGAAGTTCGACGACCAGTTTCTACTTAACATTTTTTGTTTTCAACAGGCTCAAAGTTCAAGCAGGAAACGCGATGTTGCTATTTAGATTCATGTCCTGCTTTTTTGAGAGCCATAATCACTAACCATGCTGAATTTTTTTAAATTTCATCCTGATTAAAAATTCAGCAAAATTTCAATACTCACTTGACTAGTTACCTTACCTTTACCTACGCACATTGTAACCGAAATATTAAAGCATAACTATTTAATAATAAAAGCAATTTAAAATTTCGGATACTTATCAACTCTCACAATGGGATAAAGACTAAATAACTACTAGTACACTACCAATTTAGTCCAATAATGTACTCCTAATGGAAAAAAAAATTCTATAAAGAAGCACTGTCGGTTATTCATCACATACTTAATTTGTTGTACGAAAATAATTAAGTTTGACCACAAAGATGAAATAGAATTTTAACAGCCTTTCATTCAATTAAGATACACACAGCTGTATTTTTAAGGTTAAAACAGAAGAAAGTTGGCGAAAAGAGGGAGAAAGGCCAAATACTTCATTATCCTAAACAGCAGTTTTTTTTTGTAAGTAGTCGTATTTCTGTATTCCACACACTTGTAAAAAAAGGAGCTGTTTCTCATCACAAAGGTGGGTATGATTTTGAAATTTAGAGAAGAAAAATACATTATTCTTTTGAAACTCATGGGGCGGTAGGTTGATTGGTAGATCCGAGAAGGCTTTGAAACTTTACTGTAGGTAGAGACAGGAAATATTGGCGGATTCACTTACCTGTACGCTAGCCTCCAAGAATAGATACGTACTCATTAGCTGCTCGCTTCCACAGTGACGTGGGCATGCTTTTAGTTACGTTTTTGTTATTGGCTCAGCAACTTTAATAATAATATGTCAAATAAGTAAAGTACCAATTACGAAAGTAACACGTAAGTACAGTTGCTGGAATTCTAGCTTGTGTGTAAAAGATAACGTGAATTTTTCAGGTCTGTAGATATAGGTCGTTCAGGATAAAGTGCGTACTTTCGAAATATTAGTTACTTGTTTGTTTCAGATAACTGTTTACTTTATCTTCCACTTTTTAGTGCAAACGAGCAACCTAAGTAACAATAAAATGTATATATCGTGTCGTGTCGTACTCAAGAGTTAATGTCTGAAGTCATAATAAATAACATTTTAACATTATGATTCTATTCAATATGGTCTTCAAAAGTGCTCACTTTTTTGTTCGCGAACCACCTATACCCTGAGTATTGAAGAATACCTGGGATAGTTCCGGATATGACCGCTATAGTTTAGGCACTTAAGGTCATGGTCTTTCATTTATTTCAAACAATTGCAAATAACTCGAATATTTTTTAGCAAAATGCTTGGACGATTTTGAGACTGTTTACAGTCATACGTTACACAATTTTGTCAGAGCGTTTTTAATATAATGTACCATTTGGTAACAAAAAATTATTTAGCTTCATTTTGGCTTATTTTGACAACAAAATATGTGATATTTCAGTGGCAAAAAATCTAAAAATCCGTTTGTTGTATTGCAATAAAAAAATTCAGATACAAACAATGATATATAAATTTTAAAACTGCAAGAATGCATTTTATGTATGTATTAATTAGCGTTGAAAAATGTATTTTCGAAACCACTGCAAAACTAAGGAGCGAGGCCTTAAGGGTATCGCCTACCAATGCTTTGTAGCGTATTCGTAAATACGTTTTATTTAACTAAACTGTTCCACATATGCACAATGTGGCAATGTACGAAAATAAACTTCACTCCAAACGGAGACGGAAGGTTCATTTCAAATCATCACATCGATTAGAAAAAATATTTCGGAGTCCCTCAAAATGACTAAAAACAACTTTTTCAAGCTGTGATATCTGAAAAACTACTCACGGGATTTGTGTCAAACTACTCTATTCCACCATTAAGAAGATGGTGTCAGCACTGAAAGTGTCAGTCAAGCGAGTGATCTACGATACCACTGCACGCCGTTTCAGTGCTTTGTGGTAGAGGCGATATCGCACCACATGAGTCAGTCAACATCGCCCTTTGCGCTGTGATCACTCACACAAACACGCGGCCAGTAGGCGGGCGTCTTAAGAGGACGTGGTACATAATTGAACGCTAAAAGCATTAATCTATAACTGTAGGTTTCTTTAAGACAATTTGTGAAAATAAACAATAGCAATCCTAGACAATAGTTTGAGCCAACGTTTTAAATAAAATTGTTTCCAGTGTTACGAACTTCTGAGGCACAATATCTACCGCTGGAACCTCGTGCATTTAACTGCGGCGCAAGAGATCGCGCGTAACGAATTAGTAATTTTGGATAAATATTTACTCATTAAGTTGGCAAATACCATTATCTAATACTGCCATTGAGTATTTTATCCATATTGGCTTCGAAAAAAGCGTAGAAATCAATTGATGTTTTCAGCGTTTATTTATCTAACACGCTCTCTTAATCGCCCCAGGAGAATGCTTGGATAGTTTCTAAATAGATATAGTCCACCATATTTGCTTCCGTTAAGTTTGTTCTCCTTTGTATCTTTATCGATCTATAATGAGCTCAATAACTTTGCTCTTTTTAACACACGTCTGAAAATTCCAAGCACATCACCTGATACGTTTCGTTTCTAAGGAGTAAAGTTGGCAAGGCGCAAAATACAGACTTCGATTTTGAACTTATGTGACGTCACAAGATCACTAAAACGGATTTTCAAAACGTGTGCCGGCAGTGGCGAAAACTTTGTTGGACCGTAGCTGTATAACAACGATTCCGGAATAAAATTTGTATTTTTATATATAGGTTCTGTCGGTTTAGGGTTTTAGTTGTTTGAATAATTATATTGTGTTGGTATGAGTATGTATTTACATTTTGTTCTGAATCGGAATCAGAATCCGAAATACTGCGACGTAGCCACGGTCGTAGAAGTACAGGTCTGGACACTCGCCTATCTAACAATGTATCTTGATAGACCCCCCTTTGTTGTTTGGCTGCAGTACACCAAGTTACCGAGAGTGTTGTGCGTCTTTGGCGCTGCAATTAAGGCGGTCGGGCTCAAACTCCGCCCACTTTTTTCCAGTGTTTACATTATAAAGTAAATAAAGATTGCTGGAGCCATGCTTAAAAATGTGAGCGAAGGATGTATTTCATAAATTGATAAAAAAATACGTTTCGATGAATTTTTTATTTTTATAACATAATCAGTGGAAAAAGTTGGAGATAAGTGGGCGGAGTTTGAGCCCGACCGCCCTGATTGCAGCGCCAAAGACGCACAACACTCTCGGTAACTTGGTGAACTACAGCCAAACAACAAGGGGGGCAAGTTTCCATGCGAGTGTCCAGACCTGTGCTTCCGCGGCCGTAGTCGTAGCTAGCGCTGAGCATATAGTGTCGACATAGCGGGGTTCACTGTGAATGTTTGCGGACCGACATAATTTGACATATTCGATTGACATAGAAACAACGTCACGAGACTGACTTGATCCTAAAACTTTTGGAAATGACACGTGGTGATAGAACTTCTAGCTCTTGTTTACTTAATTCTCCTAGAATTTGATTTATTTTATATTTACGGGCAGATAAAAAAGTTAACAAATGAGTTACTTATAATACAATGCATTCGGTACTCCTATCGCTGTTTGGGAGACAAAAAAAATTATTTTGCTCAAAATACTTTTCAATGTGTAGGCCTAGACATTAAATGGGATGGCTTTTGGCCAATTAAATTTTCTTTCTCGGGGAATTTTTCAATTTTTGACATGCCACTGTCAAATTCATACGGTTATAATTCACTCAAACAAAATACGTCGTTTGATACTTAACCACAACTCTAATTCTAGCCGTGAAAATAGTTTTATAATAACATAATAGTGGAATCATACAAAAGATTACTTAATTTTCACACAAAAAATTCTGAATATGCTGCTAGAGCTGTTGCATAGTTCACAATTTATTCCAGTAAACCCCATTATCTGTAAGTGAATATGAAAACAAAATAAGCACGATTTTTTTAATACTAATAAAATTTCAACGGAGATAGTAATGTTGTAAATATACAATAATAATTGTTTTTAATGCGTATGCAAGTGTAAAGTCTTCTGCGTCACTACGCTGTAGGCACGGGCTGGGTGGCTTGTAGAGTTGGTAGCAAGACATTTCCTGTTAAATCAGTGTTTTCGCGGATATAAGTAACTTTGCAAATAACAGTTCAGCGAATAGTATTTTTCCAGGTACAGATCTTTTATCTATAGACGCCGCTTTTTAATTTAGTCTCATCGTATCATTAGAGAGACAAACAAGAAGTTACCAGCATTATTGATATGCTAAATTTCTACAAAGTGGAACCATATCAACTATTAAAATTAAAATAATTTGCGTACGCTAGGAATATTATAGAATTATTAATTACTTTACTCTCGTGTTATCTTCTTTCATTGTGGATCTACAACAATATATACTTTGGATAATAAAGTTTATGAATATAAATTGGTTTTCTGTCAGTGCTGTAGTTCTTAACATACGTGTATTAAAAATGTTGTGTTCATGTCATGAAATCTTCGAACATGGGGGATATAATATGTTACACATTAGATGACCGAACAACGTTAATTCACGTTACCATACGTAGCGCTAAATGTGTATAAAGTCTGAAGACACTGAAGAAGGCCTCCCTACCTTGCCCTTCAAGTGAGTCGCAGCGAGTTACGGCAATTATTTTTTGACGAAAATATTTAATGCATGTTGTATTTGTATATCTTGGAAAGAACACACACTTCAAACTTTGTCGTTATAGTTTCAAAAATTCGGAACATTTATTAGAAACATCATTTTAGGATCCCTCAGAATGACCAAAAATGGGTTTTCCAGACTTACGTATCTGGAAGAATAACAACCGGGTTAAAAAAAAAAACACACAACTATAGAAACAAGCCTTAGACTTTGAACTATGCTGCCTACAAATAAAGTAATATGGTCACCGTTTGAAGTCCCATAAGAAAAGGGATGATCGAGAAGTACTGCACGCCAGCTGAGTAGCTTACGCGGAGAGGCGATAATACACTATATACGCCGGTCAACGGCAACCTTACTGCTCCTGCCTAACACACACAAACGCAACCTATCTAGGAAGGCCTCTTAAGGCATCCGCCTACTGGCCGTGTGTTTGTGTGAGCGAGGCACGACGCCAAGGGCGATGTTGACCGGCTCATCTGGTGCACTGTCATCTCTACCGCAAGACACTGAAACGGCGTGCAGTGGTGTCGTAGATCACTCGCCTGACTGACACTCTCAGTGGTGACCCCATATATTTAATGGTGAAAAGTTTTAAGCTAAGTCCATTACATGCTCCTAGAGTAGTTTCACACGAATCCCGTGGGTAGTTTTGCAGATATAACAGGTTGAAAAAGCAGTTTTTAGACATTTTAAGGAGCTCCGAAATGATTTTTCTGATCGACGTCATGTTTTGAAACAACTCTTCGGTCATCGTTTGGAGTGTATTTTCTTTTCGTACATAGACACATTGGGCATATATGCAATAGCTTCTTAAAATAACGTGTTTACGAACACGCTATTATGCATTTTAAGCGCGTGGTAGGCGAGGCCCTTAATACTCAAGGTACTGAGTCGTCTGAAAAGGGGGAGGGTTGATTGTCGCTCCCCCCCCCCTCACAATACCATCACACGATATGCACACCTCGATAGAGGCGGCGGTGTTGTTCGGCTCGCGGGTAATTGAGCCCTGCACGGCTGGCAGTAGGCCCGAGATGTCATTACGCCGAGTCACGACCTTGCCTGAATAATTAATCGCAGGTGGTCGGCACTGCAGGTCGTGTGGGAAGTATCTGGCGGGTTGCAGGCGGGGAGAAAGAGAGAGAGAGGGGGGGGGAAGAGAAAGTGAGTGTATGTGTGCACTAGCGGTCCAGAACCTGTGTCGGGATTCGCAACTTATCTCTCGGGAGCATACGAGTGGTTCTTTGTTCGCCACAGATCGGGGACCTTCGCCAAGATTCGAGCCGCCTCCCCTCATGCGCCTGTTCTGCGCAAGACATCTCTTCCTCCATTCCCCGTCCCCTGTGACAGTTTAGACTAACTTACGTTGGTTTAAGTTGGTTAAAAATGCCAAAACAGCGAACAGTATTTTTGGCATTTCAACTAACCTAAACTAATCCAAACTATCACAGGGGACGGGTTCACATGGTCAAGAACTGAAAATTTGTACACATACGTTTATTAACATGCTGAATACATTGGTAACACTGAACGTTCACTAAGCACAGTATTTATACTCAATACGTCCCAACACTTTAATATCACCAGTACTACCAATAACTTTAACGTATACCATAAGTTCATCACCTAATTCAAACTTAACTTTCATCCTACTGAACACAACTGGAGCTTGCATACAGTTAATAACAGCAGGTGAAGCACCAACATCACAATTAATAGCAAAGGGCTTCCAACATACAATATTACGAGGGTCTATATCACTTATATAATTCACATTACCAGAAATAGCAAGACCACTTTTCTTATAAAATACATATGTGCAACAAGCCACGACAAATCTTGAAAGTATTCCTTTAAAACCAAAACGATACAAGAATGGAAATCTTAAAAGTTTCCTTGACGGATGCTTCTTACAGAAAAAAACTGCATAGTTGTCATCCAGTCTACGGACTTTTGCACTCTGTTGCACCATTCAGTGAGGTCTCACGGTGACTTGTCTTCAACGTTTTCATACGCCTGCTGCAAAAGGATATAAAGCGATGCGTACCTTACTATAGGTCATTCGTGATAAAGTGAGCACTAAAATTATAACCTTTGAAAAATATCAGTAGCCGTTACTGCATATAATTCAACGTTAACTACAGTTCCCTTACTACTTGTATGGTTGGCAGCGAAATTACGTAATATAGTTCCGTGTATTATCCTATTTATATACAACAATACTGAAACAATGTCAACCGAAATCGACATAATTGTAATTTATATAATTATTAAACTTTTTTATAAAACAATGTAGGCACATGCCACTGCACAATTTATCTTAAACGTGCCCAGAGAGTTTAGACATTTACCGTCGTTAGCAATTACGAACGGAAAGATACGAATTGGCTGAAAATAGAACTTTTGCAGGTTTTTTTTTAAATACTCACTTTATCCCGAACTGCCTACAACATTGAAATTGTGCATATTGTACACATTATTATCTCTAATTATTAATATTCATTATGTTTGAGAAGTTGTAAAGAAAGTATACCCAAGTAATGAACATAAATGGCGTATTTAATTAATAATATTAAACATATTGCATTTACAGAAAAACATGTCACAGCCTTTATTATACGTATAACTACTTTTTTTAAAAACAGACCTCATTCTTCAAAATCAGTAGAGTCGTTTTCGAGGTACGCGTCTTTAAAGAATCTAGTAGGCAGCCATTTTGATGACGTCACAGCGCGTGACTATCGTTTGTTAGGTTGTCTCCCGGCAGTTTCACAGTCTTCGATATGCATTTATAACCGTGAACATTTGGTGCTGTTATCCGGAAGTGAAATATTTTGAGGGTATTCGGTGCTTGTTCCACTCCGTATTATGTCATAAGTGGGAGTCATGAGCACATTTTTACCTACCTCGCTGTTGGGGGTAGTTGAACGCATTGTGCTTAGAAGCTATGAGGTAAATGGTGAACGAGCAGTTATTGGCCATACAGCCCACGCGCTTCAAGGCTGCTATCGCGCTCACTGTAGTCCATTAGTACGCAAGTTAGATCTGCAACAGTGTTACATGATTGCACGTATCGAAAACCAAAGGGACTGAGCTACAGATGCAGGGATATAAATTGTTTTCTGTCAAGGCCCTAAAATGCCATTGTTAACAATTTTCACTGTAGTTTTCCTCCTTAATGACGTATGATAGGAATATGGTCAAACGTGGCTTCTATAGATGATTTTTTTTTTAACCTTTAACCACTCTTAAATAAATATTTTATTTTCGAAAAGTGTTAGGCAGACACAGGTAAACGCACAAACACCGATTTTACAGACGAAGTGTTACTAGCAATTTTTCGTTAGTGAGACACATATCTTTCGAAAATAACAGGCGGTGACATTAAGTTGTATTAGTACCTGCCATTTTGGAATATTTGGCCTACACATTTTCTGTAATGTTTTATGTTTCAATAAGGCAAAGGGAACTGTTTCTTGCATTGCATACATTTGGCATTGCTTGGTTACTATTGCTTATACTATACCTGTGCCCATCCATAGAAAAAAAAATTACTTTCTTCCTCCGGAAGGTTATTACTCAGAAACTAAGAAATTTAGAGTAGTTGTGTCAGTTTGGTAACACTCAAGAAGGTAATATCTTCGCCATGTCAGGCAGGAAATTTTAATAAATCTCGTTGTATGTAACATACAGTAAAAATTGAAGAATTCGAAGATGTCAGGTACTGATTCATCTTAAAAGGAGGGCCTGCGTCAGCTTTACGAGGATTATATGACGGTATGTGCAAGACTCTCAAAGAAGTCTAGGGAACCACGTCGATCAACTAGAATCCTGTAGAGACGGCCATTTTATCGATGCCACCAGGAGAATAAATAACCATCCAGGCGGGGTCGCACTGGATATAAATGCAGTGACCGGTGGTTGCGTTGGAGTCGTCGTGTAGAAGACGAGGGACGGAAGAAGTGGGATGCAACTCGGTGATGAAGCAAACTATATGACGGAACGCTGATGAAATGGGACAGTAAGTGGACTACCGGCGAGTTGAGGCTGACAGCTGGACAGTGATTCGTCTCTGGGATTGACGCAAAGACCCGGCCAGAGTATGTAAAGATGGGTCTCTCAACAATGTAATAATCGAGGATAACACATCTGAAGTGCGTTCAGTAATGACTGATAATAATCCTGTTTACTATGTTTGTTTAAAAACATCAATACCATTAATATTTCGTGTGAATATTTTGCGACAGACTGTGTACTAACGATGTTTGAGCTACAATGAGAAATATTTTGTAAATGACTAGAAAAGTAATTATTCCACTTTAATTAGTTATCTTAACTTAATCTAACATCATTCATGGTAAAACTTTTGTTAGAAATAGGCAATAAGCTCCATAGCAATAAATTCATTCGGTTATAATATATTTTAAAACAAGAAGTTCCCCAATGTAATAAGACGTTCAGACAGTTAACTAATCAAGCTGAGGTAATTCGTTCTAATGTAATTTGTTATTAGCAATACCGTAAGCAGGGGTGACTTTGAACACGTGGGTGACATTACAAAAAAATATATTTTTTGCGTATAGAGTAGCCCTGAATAAAGAAATTTACTTGCGATACATTTCGAGCAGTAAATATCCACCTGGTATTTAATTAATGTTTACACACAGCTGACAATTGTGGGATATAAAAATAGTACAAACGTGTCGCAAATTCATCCCAAGTGTCCTTAAGTCACCCCTACTTACTGTAGCTTTATTTTTATAAGCAATCAAAAATGTATATGTGAATATTTGGTTCCTGGCTACGGAAAATAAAATTATTCAATCGAAATTTTAATACACCTCTCGAAGCTGCCATCCTGAGAGCTGTGGCGTGAGCAAGGATACGGAATTAAATGGCAATTTATATTCAACGACGCTTGGTCATTATTAATTATATAGCTTTCAGACAAAAAAAACATTGTCTGCTTTGCGAGGCGGAAAATATTGCTACAGAAATGAAAATGTAAGAAAAATGTGCGAGACGTTATCGGGTGTTTTTGAGAATGAAAATACTCATTTGCGCACAGTTTTCAGGGTATTGAAATAAAAAAGTACCCTAAAAATTCTACAGCAGTGTGGATATCACAGACCGGAACAAAAGCGTCAGTGGTAGTAAGCCCCATGAAAATACTTATGCTAACTCTCGCTAGGGCTGTGGAGTAGTGAGGTTCCCTAAGAATATGGTACGTGTGTTACATGAAACAGTACAAGTGATAAAGAAATGTAATTATTATGTTTTATCTTCGAGAGTCAGTTGAAGAAGGGCGAATGCTATGATTTAGACGTCAAGTACCCATGCTTCTCGGTACTCGTTATGATTTTCCGAGAACGATTCAATATCTCATCGTCTCTCACCTCCAGTTGGTGACCAGGGGGGAAGAGAGAAGAGAGATATATTTTCCCGTGGTGCATCTTGGTCGTCTCGCCCACGCAGCAAGGTGTCTGTGAAGAGGGGAGAGGACATCATCGCGCACCTGAGTCACGTCGCGGACGTGACCTCCTTCCCCGATGTGTCGGGCGCCTCTCCTGGGTCGGCGATGTGTCGACCTCGCGTCACTATACGCCGACAAGACCCGCGCCCTTCCTCCGTCGACGCAGAATAACAAACCATGCAGAGGAGAAACCACCACCATACACGGTTATATAAGACACGAGCTGGGGTAAGGCAGGTTTGTTCAGTCACGTAACTAGGTTTTGTCGGTTACCAGGTTACGTCTGCAAACAGTTCAGGGTCTTAAGGGCGTCCACGTGGCAAAAATTCAAAATTTTATATTAGCTTGGCATATTGTTAGTTTTATAGACATTACTCGTGACTACATTTTCCACTTGTAGTAATTTTTTAGCTCTCATAGTTTTCCCATGGCGGCACGTCAAAGTCAGAATTTGCAAGTTACAGGAACATAGGTTTATAAAAAAACCAAGTAACTTACCCGAATGAAATAATTTACACTGAAATTAGATATAATGGGCATCATGCTAAAAGATTTAAAAACACACAACAAAGTAATTTTGTCTTTTTTAAAAATTGCCACAAATTTCGGATATTTTTAAAAAGTACAAAGAAATTCCATTCTGTGTGCAAATATAAAATTTTGAATTTTTGCCACGTGAACACCCTTAAGAGGACTGTGTACTTATCCGTTAGACGGTGTTGTGGAGCGTCACGCGAAAACATTTTTACGCCAAACCGCGGAACACACACTTTAAACTACGGATGCCACGTTTTGAAAAAATTCACTATGCTGGTTAGAAACATGATTCTGGGGCCTCTGGAAATGGCTAAGAATGTTTTTTTTTTTTTTTTCCTGCTGTAACTCTGAAAACAGGACCTGAATCCGTACATTGCAACATGAGGCCTTTGGTCGTTATTTCATACTATGAAAAAATAAAATTTTACTGTCACCGCTTAAAGTTACATAGTAAAAAGAGTTCTACGAAAACATTGCACGCCAGTTTAGCACGTTGCGAATAGAGACCATGTGACTATCGTCGAGAGCTGTGCTTTGGATCTTATCGCTCCGCTGTTCCCGCGCGTCAAACGCAGAAATGTGACACTGCGAAGGATAAAATAAAAACAATGGAAACGACAAACATGCAGATATACAGCGCTCTAGCGTTGATTAATTGAAGTAAGGAAGACCAGGGCACGATCTAGCGTCTTGACTAAGTGCACAGGCTAAATCTTATCCCTTCTCAACTTCAATGGTGGTATAAATACCCATATACCTTCAGTAACTATTCGTTTTTCCTTATCGTACTTCGGGAGTCTGAAGATCACCGGACTATATAGATAGCTGAAACGATATTACAGTATAACGTACAGTGTAGCTAGCGCGCTAATTGTGAGTATGGAAAAGCAAGATGCCAGGCAAACGACTGGAATACTCGATATTCAATAAAATCTTAACTACTTGTCATAATTCAATGGGACGCACTAAGCGTTACTATGCTTTGCTTTTGAGTAAAAAGAATTATAAATTATTTTTAGAAAAAAATAATGCTTCAAGCCCACACAATTCAAAAAATTAAAAACTTAAATTTTATAACTACCAATTTCATGATGTCCAGAGCTATATAATAGCTGAATTTTCAAATCAAATTCCAAGTATTTTTTAATCAAGGGTACTATAGAGAACTAGATACTATTGTACTAAAAATTATAAAATTAAAGTATTCCATTCTTATGAATTTAGTGGTTTGGAGCCCTTGTTTTTCTTAAAATTGTTTTTAATTTTTTACTTAAAAGTAAATAATACTACCGCATATTGCTGTATAACCAGATGCCCGGTAGTAAAATATCTACTCTGCAAAAAAGTACAATCGAATTTTGATAATTAGTACAGATTTTATCGAATCTCGAGTGTTCCAGTCGTTCGCTCGAAATCTTGCTTTTACATTACCCGTATGTCGGTTGGCCTTCCTGTATGTCGAATCCAGTATGTTATTCATGGCACAAAGCTTCGTTCAAAGTGTGCACATCGAGCAACATTGTTTTTCGAATGGCGTGTGCAATGTGGATCGAAATATGCCATATTATGCCTATACAGTAACTTTTTTTTTTGGAACATATCTTAGACATTTGTAAGACTCAATTTCGATGCTCAGCTGTCATTTTCAGCCATATTCGTGTTTTCTTTTGCAAAACTGGGAAAATGTGCCACAATTATTTTACATGGTTGGCACCAAATGACTTAATATAGTTAGGAACGTACATCTTCATAACTCACTGACAGTGGGTCTGACAATCAGGAAACGGTGAAGGTGTCGGTCATTGCCTGTTTTCGCTTGAAATTGTTTTGGAAAACCATTCAAAACCGAAATCTGGTAACTATGACCAGGAACTGAACCCGAGACCTTCTAAATACAAGTCAATTTTTATCATACACCTGCTCGCTCTTTCCAAAATGACTGTAAATAATGAACCTCAGTAAGTGAACATTTCTGTAATATTTTGTAACGCCGATTAAAAACAACGTAGGCCTATGCCTTTTCAGCAGAATATCGGCGAGCCTACCTAACAACACTATGCATGTTAAACAGAGGAAACAGTTGGTCAAATCTTCTTGAATAAACCTTGGCTGTCATAGTATTATCCTTTTCACTCATGATAAACATTATACTCCGGAAAACTGTACTTTGATAATGACGATGGTAATAATTCATTTTTATTGTTATTTGGGCTTTATGTCATTAGAGATGGTTACACAAAATGTTACACAAGGTGAGGAACTGTAAGAGGAATTGGTCATGGTATATTTAGTAACAATTTCAGCATTCGTCTAGGACGACTTCCGTTTAGTTGATTACTAATTACTGTTATGTTTATTTGTATTTAATTTTTGTACAGAATAAAATGACATCTATTTTTAAAAGAAAAAGTTTGTATCTATTCCCTTCGCTTTTCGCCCCTAGAAAACAATGTCGCTTGTCTTAGCATCTGGGTTAGCGCAGCACCCAGATATACGTAAGGTTCACGGTCAAGCTCTTTTCTAGTTCACGTCGTGGGCGAGACGCGACGGTTGTTCTCAAGCGCTCGGTGTCGTACGGTTACCAACTCTTCGACGTGGAAAGCGTCCACGTCGTGCAGATCAATTAGTGTTTCAAAACTGATAAGTATGAGCAGCCTCGTCAGAAGACAATAATATTCACGTAATGGGGATACAGGGACGAAGAATTCAGGGATACGATATAGAATCCGAAGATTACCTATCGCGTTCGGGTTATGTTCAGATCGGCAGCCATATTGGATGATGTTGTAACTGTCATTTTACAGTATTTTTTCCTATAAAAAAACAAGTCAAAATGTCCCTTTTTCCTTCAAAGGTTCCCTTTTCTAACATTTTTTCCTATTAGTTTCCCTTGTGGTGAGAGGGTTTTACGGCCCTTCAACAACGAGGTTTGAAGAGCCGATAAGTTAGGTGCAAGGACAGCACAACAATAGTCACGTCAGAGCAGGATTCGAACCTAGGACTTCTCGCACCGCAGACCGGGTCAACCCGATTACGTTACGAAGGCCGGCTTTGTTTTCCTTGACCCAACAAAACTATGTTATTTGGATGTCTCAAAATCAACATGATCTTAATGTCTTCTCAATGCAGACATATAACCACGAGACGTTAGGGTCATCGATTGAGGGAAAACATTGAGCATTAATATAATAAACAATTGATATTTTTAATCAAAAATCTGTTATTTTCCTAATTTTAATATATATTTTATTTTTATACGTTAATAATCTAATTAGATGTCTGTGCTGATGATAACTTTCGTGACCTTTCACGGTGAGTAGGTACGTACACCGTCAGCTGTTAGTAAAGAGAAAAAAACTTGCTCAGAAAATCAGGAATAAGAGAAGTGGCCTGAGTGATTTCGAAGAACAATGGAAAATCGATATGAGTACGACTGGGCAGGAACAGAAACCCGGGCTCTCCCGAACAAAAGTGGGGTGTTTTACTACTGCACCATCTTGTACTGCTCAGGTTCACGTATCAGCTCTATGACGGATTAGCAACCGTCAACTTGTGAAACTCCACCATGTGTCACCACCTCCGGGCAGAGTCGCAATGTGTTTGAAACAAGGCAGGGGTGAAGTTTGGGCCGGCTGCTCGACTAGCGAGACATGCCTATCGACCGTCCGGCACGAAGAATGTATATATAGGCTGTTCGGGATATACTGAGCACTGATTACAATATTTTGTGAGCTACTATGCCTCCATCTTTACTGTTTTAAAAAAAGAAACTTCCATGTAACTAAAAACTATAGTGTACACATTTCACAGCTCTCAAAACTTTACTTCTACAACACCAACAATTACATAATTTGTATTATTGTCAGTGTTGTGAAGTGCTCACTTTAAAAAGCGTACCACCTATATGAGGTGAGGTGAGATAGTGTGGAGCAGCGACGGAATGAGAGAGCCTGGCCTGGGATAACGGAGTTCCCTGAGAACACCCGCCGGCCAACGGCCAACGGAGACCGAACCCGCCAAGGATCGAACCTGGATAGCCTAGGTGAGGCGAGAGGTGTTTCCCCTCGACCACTGCGGCCGTATTGGATAATTTTATTTTTGGGGTTTTTTTTTTTAATTCTGGTAGGAAAAATGTTTTATCTGCGATATATATAGCAAATTATATTTACCTTACACTGCACTACTGAGACAAACGGTAATTTTTGTAAGGTTTTTATTTCTTGTTCCCCGTTTGTCTCGGTTATTGTTAGTAAATTTTGCCGTTAGTTGGTATTACTAATGTTACTAGGTTACGTAGCAAGTTTTAAATATTTATATATGCTAGTTTTGTGGAAGTAATTTTAATGTGTAGTATTATATAATAGTGTTATTTATAATTATGTAGCGTATAATTATTTCGGCAAACCTCTAAATTGTATATTTGGCAAACCTCGAGTGAATTAGACTTGACAAAAGAAAAGAGCTGCGCTAGGAGCGTTGTGTGACGTCATAGCGAAGGCAGGAACATACCGAAAATAAGGGAGTCTTGAGACAGAAGCCGACATTCGCGTTTCGGCTCTCGGAGTGCTCGGACGTATACGGCTCATCTACTGATACGACTGTATTACGTTACGTTAGCTTAGCTATAGTAGCTATGTGGTCAAATAGGTTAGGCGGGAGCGATTCGAGTTTCTCTTAATACGTTCGCACGATGGAAGTGGACGGAAATACGAGTAAGAGGAAAATTACCACTCAGGATCCAGAAATTGATTTACGACAAGCCAAGAACAATAAGACGGATACGGGAATTTTGACGCAACGAAAAGCAGGTAAGTGCCCAGTGTCCGACAGCTCAGCTATGTTGTACCCGTCTGGTACCGTAGGTCCTTATATTGTGTTTGCGGAATCACAAGATAAAAACATTGGCAACTTACATCCCATTACGATTGGTAGGAAACTGCATCCTAACAAGGACATACTCTACATCCAAAGGGCAGGACCGGCGAAGTTGGAAATCACGTTCACGTCCGCGCAAGCGGCGAATCAATTTATTCAGTCCGATGTGTCAAATAAGATAGGGGTTAATTTGTCGATCCCTACAGGGCTCGTACAAAAACAGGGTTTGATATATGGGTTGCCGCTGGACCTAACTGAACAGGACATTAGAGAGGGTATTGAAAGTAATAACTTTAAAGTATTGAAAATTGAACGTCTCACTAAACTCATTACAAAAGATGGCAAATCGGAACGAGTTCCCATCAAGTTAGTTAGCTTCACATTTGAAGGCCAAGTTTTACCGACTGAAATCATTATATACAAAAAACTCTTTAAAGTCACACCACGAGTGCAGTCCGTAATACAATGTTTCAAATGTCTACGTTTTGGACATGTAGCGCTGCACTGTAGGGCCAACCAAATTAGGTGTGCTGGATGTGGACAACCGCATGCATTCGAGACTTGTCCAACGAAAGACAAACCGTTCTGTGTTAATTGCCAAGGACACCATTCGGCACATGACAGAGCGAAGTGCCCAATTTGGGAAACTGAACGGGAAGTTAAAAGGTTAATGGCCTATTATAACATCAGCTATCCGGACGCCAAACAGAAGGTACAAGTACAATATAACACCGGACATGTTGTACAGGAACACACATATCGGCAGGGATCTAATCAGGAGCAAACCTATATGAATTTCCACAATCAGATAGACAGACATTTAGTAATAAATCCAACTTCTGAAATACCACTGAATACGTTGGACAACTTTCCGTATTTGAACAACCTGCCATCACCACACTTACACAAATACGGCAACCTTTCTATTCAGAAACATGTGACCCAACGACATTGAGACTTCCGAAAGCCGGGGAACGTCGTAAAGATGGCTATACTGTATGTTACAAAGCCATTCCACCAACCACACCCGTTAATACCCAATTCAATATGGATCTACGTAGATATTACTCTCAATTTCGACCAGACATACCTCATGAGACTGGTGTAATGATGAATAGAGAAGAAGATAATACACACCCAGCGGAACAACCTGACAAAACAACTATTAATCAAGAGAAATTGATTGCTTTAATTGACGTTATAGAGCAGATGATAAACACAGCTAAAAAAGATAACACCTATAATTTTGACAGAGAAAGCTTAATACATTCATTTATGGAAGTAGTACGGTAAAGGTAGGGTACCTTTGGAACACAAAGTTCACCAAGCTTTCCATATACCTCTAAAATTCTAGACCTTCCCGAACAATTTCGATTACTACAATGGAACACTCGATCCATGTATTCCAATAGGTACCAACTGGCTCGTCATTTAGGTATGCACCCCACGGACGTTCTGCTATTGTGCGAAACCAGGATGCAGGAACGTCGTTATATTCGAATCCCATCCTTCCAATTATATGTATCCAATAAACAAGACCGGGGTACTGCCATATATTTACATGTAGATTACCACGCAACCCAACTACCCATTATATATCCTCACGGTTTTGAACATGTGGATGCCACAGCAATCCAAATACATTTTGCAACGCAGTCATTAACAATACTTTCAGTATATGTGCATCCCAATTTTAAATGTCGTACTCAAGAATGGGCAGAATTTTTTAGGCAATTTACAGAACCGTTAATAATTGGAGGGGATTTTAATTGTCATCACACACTGTGGGGAAACACTTTTA
>PNEQ01065275.1:0-71159 GCA_003012365.1 Medauroidea extradentata
TTCAACTGTCGACGATAATCTTGGCAACGCCGCGGAGTGGTAGCAGATGCAAAATAGATGCGGCAACACCGCATCATTCTTCACAATCGATTGTAGACTTGGCAACACAGTGGCAACACTCCGGCTTCCAACTTCGGTGACGAAAAGTCTTATCCAATTAGAAATTCCGGAACACCAGCGAACTCCTCGCAACTCATGGATTGCAAGGAGAGACGGTGGCCAACAAACAGAAAACTATCGCATAACGTCATCGAGTCGAGTTGGCAGTTTGGCAGACGTTTCCTCGGCCCAGTCTATCTCTGAGTCCGGAACGCGTGGATTCATACAGACTGCGCCACGAGTGTCCACTTTAACCGTTGTCATATCGTCGTACCAGGTCTAAGCAGAACTGCACAAACGTGAAAGGTAAGTACTCATTTCATAAAACAAGCCCTCCACATATCTCTGCTCAATAACAGACATTGTTAATTTCGATGTAGAGATAAAACCAATATACGTAAAAGTAACAAACGTGACGGGAGACAAATGAGATGCAGGTCGACCATATGCGTCTCAGTAGTAAACTAGTATAGATAACTAATATGAGAAAAAATTGAAATGTCACATATCCTAAATACAAAACACTTTTGAGTAAATAAAGTGTCTGATGTTGATGAGACTGTGGTAATGATATTAATCATTTATAATTTCTCACATTAAATTCCATACTTGTTGCTGGGAATTATTGAATTGGGACAGAGGGACTCAGGAATTCACGTGAAGTTGTCTAGTGTAATTGATCTCTAATGTTATTTTCCTCTAAATTATAGGCACTACTAAACTGATATAAAATGAGAAAATTGTTATTTCCGCTTATATGTTTGCAGTTGTGTTTTGATGAAATTCACTGCTTTCTGTCTTTATATTCTTAATAGTCCAACGAGTACCTTAGTCAGATATAACGTAATAAGCACAAAAATGTCACAAGGAGACTGAAGAGTCTTAAGCCAGGAGTTATTCGATCAAACACATGTAAACGATAGTGGTGTAAAATACAGTGAAATGACATGTTTGATAGTCGAGGCAACTGTTACGTTCTTAGAGAGTGCGAGACAGTTAGGTCACAGAATATTTAGGAATACAGAAGTGAAATAGTCGGCAGGAAGGCGAACTCAGTCACACACGCCAGCAAAATGGCTTCCCTGGCCAGTAACATGGCGGAAACACCTACTGCCAATCAGCGTGAGGCAGCAGCTCTGCTAGTCGGCAGCCAGGCCAATAGGAAAACTGTAGTAACATGCAGGAGCCAAACAGACACGGGGCTGGAGTCTACAGCCTCGGGCAGCCAATAAGCGGCCAAGTTCGCCTATATCAAACGAGCCGCCACGTCATTTCACGTCTGTATTACTATTTAGTCTGTGGTTAGGTGCTCGTTGCCAGTTAAAATGTCCCAGCCAAACTCTTCAAATAGTAGAATCACATACTCACAGAGCTCACTTTCAATCAACGATGATTATGAGTCGTCACTGTGTCTAGTACGAGTCCCGGAGCTTGTAATAAGATTCATAACTCCCATATTAATCTTCGAGAACCTTATTTTCGTCGAAGATACCCGAAGTAAGTTAATCTATGGCTACAATTTACTCCAACAACTTCAGAGTACTCAATATAGCACAAATTTCATTTTTAGTCGTTGGTACCTCTGCATATCTTCTTTTAAAAGTAATTATTTTGGTTGTTTGCCTTCGTAAAATGCTCCATGTTGAATAGCGCACATAAGATGCAGAACAACACTTACCATTCAGCATTTGAAAAACACATTTAATACAACAATGTCCAAAAAATTTGGTATAAAATCTGCATTGACATGAGGGAATTTGACATACAAAATTACGCACGATAATGGCGGTTCGACGATGTTTTGAAGATTGAAGACAGACTTCGCAGTGTTGTCATGTTGTTGTTCTTAATATAATCTTAGTTATTGCATTTAACTTTTCGAAAATACTAAGTAAAACAATTTGTTAATGAAAATACGTGTGCGACTGCATTATTTCAGTTGGTTATTACTTCACTGTAACATATCTTTTTCGTTTCTTAAGTTGTCAGACGGAGGTAAAAGACTTCGACAGTCTTCGGTTACAGATTCCTTTTGCCTATTCCAGTTACGAGGACGTGCTGGTAAGAGTATACATGCATGTGTTCTACGGTATAAATATGTAAACTGAATGGGAAAGACATATGTTAAGTGGGCTTTAAGGTGGCAGTTCACGCCGAACTTTAATAGTTTTAATAATTTTTATATTTGTACGAGACATGATTTGTTCTGTAGACATTCATTGTGGCTACTTTTAACAGTAATGAACATTTTCTAGCTTTTATAGTTTTTGTAGTGACATGTTAAATCCCAAATTTGCATGCGTTTTTATGGAAATTACTGACGTGCGTTGCAGTTGTAAAATATATTAAAATGTAATAAATCTGCTTGAAGGTTAATTGGAATGAAAAACTTAATTCTCTGACAGCAAAAGAAAAATAACGGAAATTATATTTTCATCTACTAGTGTAATTTACTAAACTTTTCTGCCTCATTATGTGTTTGTTATTTCGGATATGGTTTCTAATAAAAATATTGCTGTAACATTATTTTTTTCTCCAAAATACAGTAACGACTTTGTATTTATCCATTATTGAAGTAATATTTACAGGATGGATGTTAAGGCCTTGTTACGGAGTTTTGATGTGATTTCGAAAATATTTTTTTTATTGCTACCTAATACTCATATCAAAATTTCGCTGCACAGTTTTGACACTTATATGTTATAATTTGTAGCAGAATTTTTTTTTGTAGAACTATACTGAACTGTTTTTTAGATTTCATTACCCAAAGTACCACGTTTTTCTTCGTGAAAATAAGCAGAAATGAAGGAAATTATTTTTTTGCTGGCGAATGGTACATTATTTAAAAAAACGAATCCACAGTATTGTGTATCGTGTGATTCCACATTGACTCAAATTTTTTCAAAACTTTTGGTTAAAAAATATTTGAGTTATTGGCAGCAGTCTGAAAAAAACTCGGGAACAAGCCCTTAAGCATAAAGTGCGTGAAATTATGTTGCAAAAATCTTGCCCAATTAATGTTTAAAACAGCTGCAATAAAAGTTTAGTTGTCCAACTCTCTCTTATTATTGTCATGGAAGAAACGTATGTTGGATACATTCGTAGTCAGCTCATTAAAGCGTGAGCTCGTAGACTCTTGAACGAACAACGTGATGAAGAATAGGCTTATACATGTTTCTTTCCCCTCTCATAACAAGTCGCGCAAGGCTAACACGTTAGAGCTGCATTCCGGACGACATGGATTCGTTCCCCAGCTTTGGCCACCCTGATTTCGGTTTTCCACGGTTTGTCATGAGTGACAGAATGAGAATGGCGAGGAAAATTGGAGTGCTCCGAGAAAACCCTCGAACAACGATCTCCATCACGTTTACAACATAGCCTACAAACAAAATAAGAGGTTGACTACCCCGGGAATCGAAACCGGAGCGTCATAGCGGGATGCCAGCACTCTAACCACTGTGCCTGCACCTATTTCGGTTGTCATTTGATACTATGATCTGATCATACTTTGGTTTTCCCAGCTGAGCATTCGAAGTGTATTGGCCTAAACATTATTTTTTGATACGGCTAGTATTTAATCGTTTGATACTGCATGTTTTATTTTGACTTAGAAAAACGTTGAATGCTGTAAACTATAAAAATATATAATTTTATACATGAATTAATATTAGGGGAAAATTTTGACACTAAATGCAAATAAGACCAGTAACAAAAAAAATATCTTAAGGAAATATCATTAAGATCTGCACAAAAAGTGCCTCGAAGTCCTCGTCTGGCCCACGTACGGTGTTGTAGTGTGTCACACGTAGTTTTTTTTCACACAAAACCGCTAACTTTTTACTATTATCTACTTTTATCCACGAAAAGACAACGGACACAAACCTACACTTCTATAAATAATTCAGCACGATTGTTAGAAACATTATTTTCAGGCTTCTCAAAATGGCTATAAAAACGGCATTTTTAGACTGCTGTAACACTAACAATATCATCTGAATTCGTAAAATGCCTTTACTTCAAATTATCCAATATAAAATTATAGGGTCACAGCATAAAGTCCTATAAGAAGAATATTACAAGGAAAACCTTGCACGATGTGAATAGAATGTTCCTCGACGAGTGTGATACTCTGTATCATATCACTCTGTGGTTCCCACACGTCAAAAGCGGAAATTTGAAACATGTATACACTACTCTTAAGCGATCATTTCACTCTTGAAAAAAGTTTTGTATATTTCTTCCCGATACCGTAAACATCAGGATTAGATTGTGTTGGTAGGACACATCCCAATATTGCACACAGAACTATTTTTGTTGTTAATTACAAAAGTTATATAATATATATATATATATATATATCTGTTGTAAAGAGTTAAAGCAGGTCGTACACTGCAGACAATACGCTTGGCGGCGCTTGCTTGTTCGATGCTTCCTGCACTCGTGTGAATTACTCTAGAAATACAGAATGAAAGGGATTACTTGAATTACGACTCGTTGAACTAATTAGTGTGATTGAAGATTATTTTGTTTTTGACGTGAGCGTAGGTGAAGATTATGAAAGGCGTATATGAAGAGGCACGACTGTGGTACGGCACGGCATACAATAAAAAAACTGTCCCCACAAAGCCACGAGAGCGACATAATTAAATGCGAAGTTGTTGATTGAAGTGAAGTTGTTTTTAACTAGATTTTAGTTCTCTCTTGAAAATATAATGATGTAGTCAATTATATCTGACCAATAATATTTAACTTAACCTAGTCCGAGTGAGGCGGCGCGCGGCGCAGAGTTACAATACTACTGGATTCGCATTCGAGGGGATCATAGGGTCAGAATACCGACCTAACCATCCATATTTCGATTTTCCACGACTCCCCAATGCCACCCCACGATAATGATGGGATGGTTACCAATTGATTACTTAGCCATTTCTGCTTCTTTGAATCATGTGTTCCGTCTTTGATACTCTTGCTGTTGGCAGGAAATTAACCCTTAATTACCTTCATATGTTTGAATGTTTGTTGTAGTGAGAATAAATGTGAGTTCATTTTGTGTTTCTCTCTTCTTTGCTTCTTTGTGTGAGATATATCGATAATATCTGAACTTTTCGGTATATCAATAATATCGTAACTTTTCGATATTTCGATACACTGATAACATCGAATTTTTGTGTGAGGTTCCTTGTTTCATAGTCACAACTTATCGAACTCCTAGGCAGTTCTCTTTACGGTTCGTTCTGTATGATGTAACATATGGACCGAAGCATTGTTTTTTTTATTTAATTACTTTTTTTTAACCCCGCAGTCTAAGTAGTTTACGTGTAAAATTGCGTGTTGTTTATATTTTAATAGTATTAAAGTTATTGCTATTATTGTTATTGATGGTTAATGAATTAATTTCATTATTTTAATATTTTCAGTGGGACACCAATTTGAGTTTTGAGGGTTGAGTTCGTTTTAGTAACTTTCGTAATTTTATGTGTTTCCGATTATTTTTATTTTTAATTTTATTTTGGTTGAATGGATTAATTCAGTGACTAGTTTAGGATTCTAGAAATCACCCTAGGAGGATTTCTGAGAGTTAACGATGCCGAGAGCAGCGTTTTGTTTTGGCAAACATTTTAAAATTTACGTTTTACATTGTTGAATTAAGGGAGTTTGAGCTAGCTGAATATGCGTCGATTTTAAGAAAGCTGTCGTTGATGTGACGACTCCGCTTAGATAATTTAATTTTGCATTTAAAGTCCAACTTCAAGAGTTGTTACAGGCGTTAAATGGTAGGCCGAAGACGCGGCACGAGGACGTTGTGGCCGGAAGAGTGCCTGGACGGCAATTGTGGTATTAATTAATCTGTAGTGAGGTGAGTACTACCGCGGGCTACCGAGGAGGCCGATGAACTTTATTACGTCGAGGCCTCAGAGTGAGCCAGGTCTCGCTTAAGGGAAGACGTCTCAGCAGTTTCCTTCGATACGTGTCATCTGGAGCAGCAGAAGACTACAGGGAGTCATGCCGCATTTCGCATTGTAGTACCACAACAGCCAAGTGCCGACAACAATCTCGATAGCATTATGCTAAGCTTTGTAGTAATATCTTGGCCAGTAAGCACATCATATTTACATTTCAATTATAATGGCGGAATATTCCATTAATTAACTATGGTGCTTTCTACGTTAGCCTGGACGAGTGTGTCACACCCTGAGGGGTGTAGGTATTTTGAAATGTTCACTTATTAGATTTGCGCATTGTATTACAAAATTCATAAATTTTGTCGCATCCCTGAGAATCTCTTTCATGTCTATGTCTAAATAAAATTACTCGAACCATCTTGACGAGAGTATTTATGGCAGTAGTGTTGTGTTAGTAACATCAGGTAGTTCCAGGGCACGTGTATCACCGCTGACGCCGATGGTAAGATTAAGGTGTCCGCCTGTAGGTGCGCAGATACACACATTGTTTTCAATTGTAAAGTTCCTGCGACGCTGTATACGGCGTTACATACTGATAGTGGCGCCGTGTCTACACTTGTCTTGTTGCAATGAGTACTTAGTAATAAATTCCCAAGCCCAAACTACTGGACCTAGAATCATGAAATTTTGAGGAAAGCTTCCCCTTGGCCCGTAGGCACCCACTAAGAAAGGATTTTTCGAAATTCGATAATTAAGGGTGTGAGAAAGGTTGAAATGCGTTTTAAAAGAATCCTTGATATCTCATTAATCGGGAATACTATAATAATTTTTTTAACTGCATAATATTTCCCAAAGAATTGCATATTTATAAATTTTTAGATTTTGCGAATTTCGAAAATTAAGGGGGTGAAAAGCCGTAAAATGTATTTTTCATTAATTCGTAATTTCTCCTTAACCATTTCAGTTAGTGAGGTGATTTCTTTCTTTAAAATGATGCTTAAGTAAATATCTAAAAAGTAATTTTACAATTTTTCGAAATTCATCCTTGAAAGCTCTTAAAAAAAATAAAACGTGTTTTTTTTTTATTAATCCCACTTATCTCCTAAACCAGTGAAAATATTGAAATGGTTTTTGCTTTAAAATAAATCTTACGTAAATATTAAAAAAAAGTAATTCCATAATTTTTTGAAATCCGTCCTTGAAAGCTGTTAAAAATATAATATGTGATTTCAAATAATTATCTGTACCGCTTATACCAGTTGAGATATCGAGATGATTTTTTGGTAAGAATGAAGCTTATGTAAATATCTAAAAATCAAATTCAGGTTTTTATGAAATTTGAAAATTAAGTATTGAAAAGCAGTAAAATGTTACAGTCTCCCGAAAAAAGAAAATAATCACGGAGGAATAATTCAACAGTCGTTTCTTTTTGCCAACCTACTCATAAATAAAACCTCTTTGGACTGCAGCCACTACATGCATGTATAAAGTTTGTGGTGTGGAAGGGGTGGGGTTACGGGTACGTATTCCATGCAAGACTCTGCGATGGGAATTGGGAATTACTATGACATCATACGAGCATATTGCGCGCGCTCTTTACACTGAGCTAAGACAGTTAAATTATAGTTCACTGTTGTTGAGTATATGCTAATTGTTAAATGCCTTAATCACATAATTTTATCCAGAGTTACTGTTTACATAATTTCTCGCGGGCAACGCCGCAGCCGGCCTGCTAGTGTGTGTGTGTGTGTGTGTGTGTGTGTGTGTATATATATATATATATATATATATATATATATATATATATATATATATATATATATATATATATATATATATATATAGACATTTCGTAGCGTTCACAGCTCATAACATGTTTTTATCACCAACACAACATAAACGATGGCTAGAAACGAGCAAAATTCATGCCAGCAGGCTAGGCTCCTAACAGTTGTACGCTCTTTCGACGTTTCCCGTTGGCCTACAATATCGTGGCCTCCAGCAGGGAATATTGTATTTATAGTTAAAAGTCTTATAGTAGGATGACCAGCCTCCCTTAAAGCGGCCACACATGAAATGATGTGACAAAGTGGACCGTGGCCAACGAAATCGCATACTGTAATCTGGTATATACAGGGCGGTGAAATCTAGTCTGCCAGCAAATATTTACCCAACATTTTCATGTCCCTAGCAGTGGTGTATGTCCACAAAGTCATGAAGACCTTGTTATAGGTTGTTCATTCTTAACTGAGCACTCCCCAACAATTATAATAACAAAAAAATTATATTTTTTTGGGATTAGGGTTTAAAGTTTTGATGGCGGTGAAACATTAATACAGGTTTTTAGCCACACGAAAATTTTCATACTCGAAATAGTAAACATGGATGCAGACTATCTTTAAAAAAATTTTATGCAGTGTTCACTTTATTCTGAACAGCCTATACCTTAACTTCACTAATATATGATAACTTGTTCAAGTAAAGTAAAGGTTCAATCTAATGACGATGACAGCATGTATCTTCAAAGTTAAATTTTAAATTATCCTGAAGGAACCGTTACGTGTCTTGTACGGAACATACCTAACAGAAGAGCTCTCTATCAGCACCGTGCAGCGCAGTATGCACGTGAGCAAGACTGTTCTCGTGTGAATACATTGTTAATCATGAATTCCGTTGTGAGGCTTGTCTTATATTTCGCACTGAAAGTAGTTGGCTCATGACCGTAATAAGAGGACTCGCTGGGTGCACGACGCTGCCCACTGGCAAAGGGCGTGGAACGCTACCATAATAAATTATGGAATGTTTATTTAAACTGTATTATCAGTTAGAACTCGCTTAGCGAATATATTAATTTCTGTTGTACTTTGTTTATAACTTGCTAGTACTCTCAAACTGAACCAAACCAGCAAGCACCTACCTAAAGTGTATATGTATGACTAGGGACCCCCGATTTTCGCGAAAATGTTTCTGAACCAACTTGTTTCAATACATTAGTTCCACCTCTGTAGTTCTGCTTCTTTGTTATTAGATGAGTGTCTTTGTGTAAATACCAGCAACCTTAGAGTAACTATAGGGTAGAGGGAGTATCCTCTATACAGCTGCATACTAAATTGTGTGTTCAACATGTGTCACGTGACTTTAGTGAAATATGCGCGGGAGATTTGAAATAACATTGAGATAAAATATAATAATTGCTTAGTAATAACAGCCATGTTGGGTTATTTTGGTACCATATGAACATACGAACTAAGGAGAACATACTACCATATTATCGCATAGTGTAATTGCGTAGAAATTTCAGAACGACAAATGTAAACAATGTCCGCCACGTTACTGTTTTCCTTAACCCAGCTGTTTTTAATAAAAAAAAGTAAATATTAGCTACGTACTTACTATAAGTAGAGACATGAACTTTTCGAGAAAAGAATTTTGCCCCACTTTGTTCCAGTGCCTTATGTGCACGTCTGCAGTTCTGCTTCATAGATATTGGCAGCGTGCCTTTGAACTGTGACGTTTCTCATTTGACTGTACCAATCACAATAAGGTTACTGTAACACCACACGTCTGTGCTTTGCGTGTAAAACCCCACGACACACGAATGTCAAAACATCCAATCTCTGACCGTGAAGCAAGTCTGCAGACGTGCACACAAGTCACTGACACAAAGTGAGGCAAATTTCTTTTCGCGAAAAGTTCATGTCTCTAACTATACGGTTTTGAACCGAGATCTTGGTGATACCACGTGACTAAATATGTATTCTGGAATGTACGCCATGAGTTTCAAACAACACGACTGCATTTTTACGCCGAGAAAACATAAATAAACGACACCAAACTCTCGAGACCATGTTGGACACACATTTGTGACGTCCTGCTCCCTCTACTATATATTACCTCTATGCCAGCAACAAAGCGTGAAGAGTTCTAGGGCAAGCTGTGATTAGAACTGACTATACGTAGGAACCGGAACAAATCGCAGGTTCACTGACCTAATAGGCTAGTCTGCAAGTATATATGTAAACTGAAGCAGACAGCAGATGCTCATTAGCTGCTTGCGGTTAAAGTGTCATAGGTGAGTAACAGGTGTATTTTCATTACTGGCTCAGATACTTACAGGAGATGTCAAATAAGTCAAAGGCAAATTGAGAAAGTGACGCAAACTTACAGTTGAAGGAATTCTAGCTTGTGCCCAAGTGAAAACGCGAATTTTTCACGTCTCTAACTATACTTTACTCTCGGTTACCCGTGGAACCATTTGACTGGCATGGGTGAAGAGACTGTTGAGCCAGTAAGTACATATTCCCCAGTGTCACACCTTGGTCCCCGCAGCTCAACTGACACATGCTCAACTTGTATAGTCGGATCTTATGCCGCTTGCCTTGGAACACGACCACGCTTCGCCACTGGTAAAGACGTTTCCCATTTGACCCTACCAGTCAGAATAAGGTTACAGTAAGTAACACACATCTGTGATCTGCAGTAAAACGTTACGACACGTGATAGTTAAACACAACCAATCACTGACAATGTAGCGTAGCCGCAGATGTTCACACGAGGCACTGAAGCAAACCTATGCAGAAAAATTCTCAACAAAAGCAAGTGTCCCTATGTATGAGTGAACCAGTCGATGTGTACGAAACACTGCAATTTGTTAAAATGTTCACGAAGATATACGATGATGATTTTTCAGCCTGGGGTCTGCTTTGAACCTCAGGGGGAACATCTGAGGCGCTACAAGGCTAGGATAAGACTGCATTCCGCAGAGTGGGAGTGAGGAGATAATTAGAGGTAGCCTACATCAGTTTCGCTAATTCATCTGGCAGCAGCCTAGACTTGTCAGTCCTATACACCCACTGGCCACAATCGATTGTCTATTGGCTTATAACGATACAAGCAGGTAGCAATCGATAGCATATCGCATTATTTCCTTATTTACTACTGGCTTGCAGAAACTTAGTAAAACGCGTTTCGTAACAGCCGCCAGCAAGTAACATACATTATAATGAAGTAACTTATACATAATTGGCGTTCAACCTGACCTGGAATGTATCTGCGAAATTTACGTACCTCTAGAGATAATACAACACCCAGAACTGACTCTGAGGGGTAACTGTACATTTCCTTCCACGGCCGCTGGCCAGGAATAGAACCCAGAGACCTTTTCTCCACCGATCAGTACCTCAACACCTGAGCAACGGGATCGGAGACGAAATTATATGTGCCATTTATTACTGTGAGCCTCAGAAACCTCTTGGTATGACGACTTCAACTGATATTTTCACCACTTAATACAATGTTTCCTCTTGTGTCAATGTAGTTTGATAACAGAAAATGTAAAAGTAATTATCAGGGTAAGTTCAAATTTTTATGGTACCAGATGCAACGGATATAACGGACCTTAACATTTCAAAGGCGGTAAAACTTTGCAACTGTAGTATTTTGTATTTTAATTTTGCATAGTTGGCAGCAACACACAAAACTGGTACCAAGAATATTACCTATATAAAAAACAGAAAAGTAACGTTACTAAGCTCTATTAGTATATTAAAATTATTTTTAAAGCTTATTACTACGTTAGGCAGATTACATTTTCGAATACTGCTGTCATGTTGCCAGCGTTGTTGCCAGAATTTTCGCAACGCCGCGCCGCCACGTAGCAGGACGTATTTCCTGTTAGTCGCAAGCTGCCATTTTGTACGTTTAGTGATCGGGACGAACGTAATGAAAATTAACTCTGCAACGAACAGGCGGCAGCACCAAGATATGAGCCGTGTTTCGAGAATTCTTCGTTGTTGAAGGACGAAGTAGAAGCATATCCGATAGCCCGGAAGACTGCACAGATTTTGTGAATATCGTGGAGTACAGTCTTAAAAGTAAAGTGTACTGTAATTATTTTACTGTGTTGACCATAGAAATTTGACAATAATCGGTATTTTAACCGATATTTAAATCTATAAAATGAAAGGGAACTTCGTATCAATAAAAATAGATAGACTTAGGCATGTTTATTGGAGAAAACGTTTTATTGGCCATAACACTTTTACTGTAAAGTTCAGTTTTAATGAAGTAATATCTTCACATATAAATGTTCTCTGCTTCTGCTATAATTTTATTAGGCTATTTTATAGTTTGGTACCAGTTTTTAACAAGTTCTGTTTATATTTACATACATTCCTGTATCAAATATGTTTTTTTAAGGTACATAACTTCTAATACACCAACTTAATTGTGAAGGGCCGCTGTGATAGATTGGGCAGACCAATCCCCTTCCACCAAGGTGATCCTAGCTAGATTCCCAGTGATGATGGACTTTGGATTTCCGCACGTAGGAATCATATCACTCCTTACCAACAATGAACACATCGATGTTAAGTGCTGAACAAACTATCTTCACTTCACTTGATTGTGTTTACATACAATGTATTAATTTTTACTAAACCGGTTAAGTTTTATAACTAAGTTTTGTATTGTGTCATGAGTTTTTACTATAGGTAATGTAGGCTTGCTACTGTTATGCAAAGAAGTTTCATATAGGCTAAGTACTTACATTTACATAGACCTTGCACAGCAGCTGTTGTAGTGTAAAATTATTGTAGTTGCATATATTTAATAACTCAATTACCCTTTTAAAGTAACATTTATTTAAACGAAACACTTTTTAAGTTTTTTCGAAATTTGTAGTTACTGACGCATAAAATGCATTACTTTAAAGCTTTCTAACCTATATAAACATGTTTATAATAAAATATTTTTCCTATAAATCTGAGCTCCTATCAACAATCTATTTCATGGTAAGTAGGCAGAAGGTTACCTAACATTTCTTTACAGACTTATTTCATTACAGCACATTTAAATCTATGAGTAACACTTGTTCGTGTGCATTACGTTTTATAATGAAACTTAATATTCGAGATTTTAACTTAAATTTCTCACTCTTGTGCCCCTAAATAAGTCGAATAGTGGCAACTTGCATTGACTAGACTTTTTATTTTGTATCCCTTTCCATTAAATTGCATAGGAAATGAAAGTGCTTTGCTACTGTAATTTTATGAAATTATGCCTACCACTTAATTTATTATTACTCCTTTCCAACTTACATATTAATCACAAACGAGCTACATTTCTGTTCCTTACGTTCCTTAAATATCCAGCTGCGTATTAAAAATTTTTAGGATGCAACTGTATTAAAAGTTCAGTTTTTCCTATTGGTGCAAACCTGGCACAAAAATGCTACGGAAAGTTTGTCGTAAAATTGCAACTGTTTGAAAATGAAATATTTTAACAAACTAATAAGGTGCAATTTTTTTAATGTACACATACATATATATTTTTCACATTGCAAAAAGTATAGTGCGTGTAAAACGTGTTAAATAATTGTAGGATATTGGGAAAACCGGGAAATTATAGGATTATTCAGAAATTCAGAATGTGTAGCAATTTGCTATTTTGTTATTTCCTAAAAATATATCGTTCAATGAAATGGTACTTATATGAAATGGATCAAAGTGTTAAATATAGATTACGCCCAAAACTACATTGAACACGTCATTCAACAGTGTGATTTCATTTCGTGTCTAATTGTAAAATTTTGTAGCATTAGTTTCAGGCATCGTTGTCATAAATGTATGAATATGAATTGATATGGTTTTTTAACAGTTGAAGCGATGTTTGGCAAACAAAATTGTATTTCTATACCATAAGTTATGTGCTAAATAAAGTGGCAATATATTTATTAAAGTTAAGCTTTTCACATAACTGCAATAATTTTGCCATTTCGGAGCCTGAGATAATCTCTACTTGCCTCATCACCTTTGTAATATATGTAAGATGCATGAAGTCTTCTCATTGGCCCCACCTGCATACGTTTCCATTTTTATGGAAAGATAGAAAACATAAAAGTAGGCCTACTATGCATGCCTAAAAATAAATCGAAATTTTAATTTTTTTTTAATTTATTAGCCAAGTTTAATTATAATATTACCTGTTTAACCATTTTCATGCCATACATTATGAGTTGAAATTAAAAATTTGTGGTTTAGTCACTCAATATTTATAAGTGGCACGGTGGCCGAAGGGTCAGACCATTCGCCTCCTACCAAGGTGATCCGGGTTCGGTTCCCTGCGGGGTCGGTCCCCGGATTTTCGCATGTGGGAATCGTGCCGGACGATGACGTTGGTCGGCGGGTTTTCTCGGGGATCTCCCGTTTTCCCCGCTCCTTCATTCCGCCGTTGCTCCATACTTGTATCGTGTCATCCCCCACCAGCGCTTAAGACCTCACTGTTAAACGTAGGCCAAAATTTCTCTCACTCACTCCACCTTTCCCGACTGCAGTATGATACTAAAATGTTAATGTTACCTTTGTACACGTTTAAAATGTTATTTCGCTTCGTGTGACAGAGACCTCAAAATTATTGATTTATCGACAGCAAAGATACTTCACTGATATTAAAAACTCACAGTTTTATACGGTGTTTTAGCCATAACGAGTCTAGCGGTGAAATATCCTGCCGATCTATTAGGCCTATTGCTATGGGACTTCAAACGGTAACCATACCATTTTGTTGCTGGAAAATGTGTAGCAAAATTCAGCGCTCGTTTATACCTGAGTTTCATAATATGCGTCTGATTAGTACATTTTGAAATACAGCCGTCTGATAAGGGCGGTAATTTTATACGTCGGAGGGCTTAGAAACAGCGTTTTGAATGAGTATGGTGTCTATCAATAACTTCCGTCCTTGTCAGAAGAGTGTTTTCTCTCCATACATTGAAACAATGGTACCTGTGGAAATGTTTCGAAAACAAAAACCGTGTTTACGAACACACTACGACGTATTTGAATTGTGTGGCAGGCGGCGGCATTAAATATTACATAAAATTAACATATGTCCAGGAGTGGTCAGTTTGACTGCCAGAGGTTCTGATAATTCATTTCAAAATATGAAAGCCATTGACAGCAACAGAACAATGCATTATTTTATGTATTTACAAAGCCATGAATACTTCACAGCGAGCGGAATTCATGTAAAGGTATTTCCTTTACGTGTGAAGGCTGCACCACGAACACGAGGGAGTTAATTACATGGGAGAGTGTCACTGAGGACTCGACGTCACATTGTTATACACAGAGAAGTTGAATACGAGGTTAGATCTACGACTGTAAAAGGCTCCGATTTGTTTCGCACGCCGAGTCAGAGATCATTCAAGGAAAGAGATCGGTATGAGCTATCATTAGAGCCACGATTTAATGGCGAAAAGATTTTTGCAACATTTGGTTTCGATGCGTCATGTGCACACCTGCAGCTCTGCTACATCGTCTGTGGTTGGATGATTTTACTCTCACTTGCCTTGGCAAATTATAGACGTACAGACTCACAATAATCTTATTCTGATTGGTGCAGTAAAATGAGAAACGTGTCTGAACAAAGACACGCTGCCAATAACCTTGAAACAGAACTGGCGATGTGCACGTGAGTCACTGAAACAAAGTGAGGCAAAAACCATACAACGGTTCATAAATAGTTTGCACTGCAATAAAATTGTTTGTGATTGACGTAAACTATTAAGAATGTATAAGTTTATGAACATACATTATTACTATCAAGTCTCATTGCCACAAATATTCACATATCTCATTATGTAAACTGTTCGTGTATCTACTAACCTTTGCATGCACCCCAAGCTTTTTTCGTTTTGAATCGAAGATTTTTTAATAGGAGAAATTAGTACATTTTGGTCCATTTAAAAAAAGGATATTATTTTTTTTAATAGTATAATAAGATCACTGCATGAACGAAATACGTAAAAGTCGCGACATTTCTTCTAATGTACAGACACACACAATTCGAATATATATATATATATATATATATATATATATATATATATATATATATATATATATATATATATATATACAGATAAATTCACCTGCCTCATGCGATAAAAAATAAGTTCAAACTCTCACCACTTCGATAATATCAACACGGCATGAACTAAACACACAAATGTCTAGTCACCTTATCAAGTATTATACGTTTTACGAGATTTTTAAATGTTTTATGCAATGAGAGTTTACAATTAGAATTTATTGGTTAGTGGATATATGTCATTACTCTTACTATACGTATTGTAATGAAATTCTGAAAACTGGTTCTTTGTACGTAAATCCCGTATGATGAACATAAGTTCAAATGACAATAATTTTTTTAAATTAGAACGCGGCAAAAACAATAAGCATTTTGAAAAAGTAATCTTACTATGTGGTACCGAGTTTGAAGAAATTCTGAAAAATGGTTTCCAGATATTTCATGTGTGAAAAAAAAATGTTCATTCGGAATTCATTGTAAATATGAGAAAGGCTTATAAAAACGTAAATGTAAAGATGAATATGAAAAAGGCTTATAAAAACGTAAATGTAAAGATGAAATTCTAAAATATAATTCCTGAGATACATAAAACTGTCGAAAATGTTAAATTGTCACCGTTTTGAATCTAAATACACTTATGTCGAGTCTGGTCACCAAGTACAACATGTTTACCAAGATCGACAACATTTTGTCAACAGATTTAGAAGTTTTGAGGGGTTACGTTCAAAACTAACCCAGACAATAGTGTGATCTCATAAATCAACTTTCTTCTTCGGAAAATAAGCTAACAACGAGTGTCGAGCACTCGGCTCATAGACTTGTTAATACAGTTACAGCAGTTTTCACAATACTACGTATGTGCAACACACGTAAAATTAGATTAATTTGCTTCTGATAGGGATGTCAAGGAGAAAACCCGCACGTGAGCTCTTTACAAAACCGATAAATACTCTACATGTTCAAAAGGCGCAGTCCACATTCGTTTAGCACAAAAAACTCTAAATTGTAACCACTGAAAATTTCACATTTTCAATAAGTTGCAAGGGTTTTTTCACTGACAAATCTGTTGTTTTGTCAATGTTGACTGATAAAAAAGTAAGAAAACAGCAAATTGGGTAATGTAAGGCAAGGTAAGTGGGTTCCACGTCTTGTTGACAGCGAGGTCATTAAAGATAGCTACACGAAGTTTGGTACAATGACAGCAGCTGGGAGAGGATTGTGCCATGGCCTTTGTTAAGGAACATCCTAGCGTTAGCGGACTGGGGTAACAGTATCAATTAGTAACTAGCCAGTAGGAATTTTACTAATAGGTCATATCTATAATTTAAAAACTACAGTTTAAATCGGCAACTAAAATTTCATATCAAGAAATTCACATCATCTCAGTCCCAATTTAATAAATATCGTACCAAAATTTCCACACAAAGCATGCTACTAATGTTTGTTTGCTCATTGTTTAAAGTGAATTATGTGTTTTGTTAAAGTTACTCTTAAATGTACATTAATATTTAGTAATAGGCGTTGTTCGGCTGTTGTGGATAGTCATTTTGTATTAACGTTCTGTTTTGCTCCGTTGCTCACTATTAAGTTATGCTGCTTTAAAAAGTTCACAATTTACTACTACAATCAGCAATTTCACATCTAATAAAACGATTTATAAAAGTAACACAAACCTGGTAAACTATAATAATATAAAAGTACTTATATGACACCTCTCCCCACTACGTGCTAGTAGTTAGAGTAATAATAACAGGTATAACAAAGGGCGTGTGTTTCCTTCCCAACGGTACTTCATATTTCTAACTTACGTAGTTGATTTTCTTCAGCTGACATAATTTTAAAAAATGCAGAATTAAATTTACACTAATGACGCATATTTGTACATCTACATAAAACATATTCGTTACCTTTACAATAAGAGAAAATCTGTGATTCAATCAGTGAGTTAATTTCGCTGATGCAATCTCTAGATTTACACTGATTTTCCGATAGAGCAGTTTCACAATTCGAATCTGAGGTAAATCACTATAAAGATATACATATTCAAATTTTCCCGTTTAGAGTGTAGATGGACCGAAAATAAGAGTAAAAAAACATAACTTCGCGCATTACGTGGTTCGCTTTGATTAATGCCTGATTAAACTTCGTTGTATGTTTACAGGCCGCTCTCTCTCTCTCTCTCTCTCTCTCTCTCTCTCTCTCTCTCGTAACCAGTTTTACCACAGACCAAGTAGTAGGATTAGTTACGTTTCTTTTGCAGGCTGGTTACTAATTCATAGTTCACCACTGATTTTTGGTCTAGGTATTTATACGATGGCTAATTTCGCATCCAGGCTTGGCTTTTGTTCGACTGTGGCCTACGCCACACAATAAATCTCTATATATAAAAATGAAAGCTGACTGACTGACTGACTGACTGACTGACATATCAAACTGCAGCCCAAACCACTGGACCTAGAATCGTGAAATTTTTTGTGGGGGTTCCCTTCAGGTCGTAGGCGAGCACTAAGAAGGGATTTTTCGAAATTCAACCGCTAAGGGGGTGAAAAGGGGTGAAATGTGTTTCCGAAGAAACGTCGATAGAGCTCGAACCCGACGGCCAATCGTCGTGATTTTTACTATAATAGGACACTCGTAAAAATGCATATTAGCCATTTTAAGGATTTTTCGAAGTTCAACATTTAAGGGGCTGAAAAGACCTTAAATGTGTTTCCAATCAACTATCGATATCTATCGAACCCTTCGGGGTAGAGAGTTGATAGTCACTTCAAAATATTGCTTACGTAAATACCCAAAAAGCAGTTTTAGGTTTTTTTGAAATTTAACCCCCAGACAGTAAAAAGGGGCAAAATGTGTTTTTTATGAATCGTCTAAATCTTTGAAACACAATTGGCTATCGTCGTGATTTTAACTTTAATTGGTTACTTTTACAAATGTCTATGGCAGGACTCAAAGACGTTTCGAAATTCTTTAATTAAAGGGGTGAAAATACGTGAAATGTGTTTTCGATTATCCTTCGATATCTATCGAATCAATCGAGATATCGAAGTGCTCTTTGCGTTAAATTGGTGCTTTTGTTAATATTCCAAGTACCATTTAAAATATATTTTCCGAATTCGGCCCTAAACTGGTTAAAAAAGGGGTGAAATGAGTTTTCGACTCACATTCGATGTATATCGATCCCATAGTTTTTTATATAGCAACGTGATTTTAGTTCAGGATTGATGCTTACTCAAATATCTAAAAAAGTAATTTCAGGAATTTTCGAAATTCGCTACCTAAGGACGTTAAAAGGGGTGAAAAGTGGTGAAAAGCGTTTTCAATTAATTGTCGATATATCTTGAACCAAGCGGGCTAATGTTGTGTTTTTTACGTCCACGAGATACCAATAAAGTATTCTAAAACGTGATTCAAGGGTTTTTCGAAATTTACTCTCTTAAGTGGTGAAAAGACCTTGAACGTGTTTTAGATAAATCCTCGATATCTATCGAACCCTTCGAGATATACAATTAATTGTTGCTTCAGGATGATGATTACAGAAATTATCGCAAAACGGTTTTCAGATTTTTCGAAATTCGATTTCTCAATGCCGTGCAAGGTTGATATGTGTTTTGTTTTAGTGAATGACCGATTTTGATTCGACTGAACGGGCTAGCGATGCGATTTACACTTCAGTTGGATACTTATACAAATGTCTAAGATGTAAATTTAAAATATTTCGAAATTCGACACCCAAAAGGGTGAGAAAGCACAAAATTTGTTTTCCATCAACCCACGATATCTATCTAACCAGTAGCGATATTGAGGTGTTGTTCGCTCCAGAGTGATGCTTACGTAAATATTTAAAAATATATGTATGTAATTTTTTGTAAGAAACGTGATTATTAAGAATAAATCTAATTTGGTCAATATTCAAGGCAGACGATCCGAAAAGCAGGAACGAGCAGCGAGAAACAACCTATACAGAAGTTTCACTCTACAGTAACCTATCGAGACGTGGTTTTGTACAACCTCTATGAGCCCAGGACACAGATATTTTATTTAGTTTTAATCTTAGAGTAACTATAGGGTAGAGGGAGTATCCTCTATACAGCTGCATACGAAATTGTGTGTTCAGCATGTGTCACGTGACTTTAGTGAAATATGCGCGGGAGATTTGAAATAACATTGAGAGAAAAGATAATAATTGCTTAGTAATCACAATCATGTTGGGTTATTTTGGTACCATATGAACATACGAACTAAGGAGAGCATACAACCATATTATCACATAGTACAATTGCGTAGAAATTTAAGAACGACAAATGTAAACAATATCTGCCATGTTACTGTTTTCCTTAACCCAGCTGTTTTCAGTAAAAAGTAAATATTAGCTACGTACTTACTATAAGGTTTTACCCGAGACCTTGGTGACACCACATGACTAAATATATATTCTGGAAGGTACGCCATGTGTTTCAAACTACACGACTGCATTTTAACGCCGAGAAAACATAAATAAACGACACCAAACTTTCGAGACCATGTTGGACATACATTTGTGACGTCATGTTCCCTCTACTATATATTACCTATATGGTTTTAATAAAATTTTATTTTCATGAATTATTTCAACGTTACGTGACGCAGTTGTTTGTTACACAGGTCTAAATTCCGGCAAGTTCTGGGCTCGAATTCTGTTGAAAGCTACGTGCGAACGTTCAATTTTGACACACAATAACTACAAGGCAGATCGAATTAATGCAATTTACATGTCGACGTTTAAAAGGGGTAAAATTGCAGTTCGCTTTCCATATAGGTTCCTCTACAACATCAGCTGACATATCGTCGGTATACCGCCATAAGTGATTAAGTCATTAATGTTATTTTGTTTAAAAACACTATTAAATTGTAGATATTAACAGAAATGTGGTACGTTTCTATACTGTGACACAACAGTACGAAACGACGAATAGACTTAAAACTTGGGCAATTGTTCGTGAACAATATATACATATGCCTGGCATTTTTATCACTTTATCTCATTTTGACTGGGTCACTTTTGGCAGTAAAACGACGATATATTATCTCACTAATATTAAGTTTGCTGTACCAAATACGTTTCCGTGAAACCTTTACCCACTGAAACTTTGTAATAGCAATAAGTTTCCAGTGAATATGTTGAAAATATATAATTGAGGGCACCGTCACCAATGGTTGTGCACAGGGTAAACAGATGTTTCTCATTCGATTAACCACTTACCTTAGGTGTCTGTAACCACCACACAGCGTCAAATTGGCAGGGTTATAAATAAGGTCCAGGCGAAGTCGCCGTTAATGTCAGGGACAAATTTAAGACTGCTTTTCGCATGGACAGCTATAGCTACTTATCCTTCTGCAGAATTAGTTCAACTAGCCGCTTGGACATTCTAATAGATGACTGAAGTACCAATCTTGTGTACAAATAGGTTCTTCAGTTATAGTAAATATTACCAGCAGTTGCGAATAATACTCGCGAGCAAAGCCGCGGGGGACTGCTAGTACCCTATAAAAAGCGATACAAGGGAACATTTTCATTGTTTCTATCGTAACAGCACTCGTGGATTGCAACAGAAAGTAAACAAAGCCGCATGTAATTTGATACACATTTGTATTGCTGGAGGCAATGTAATACGTTTTTATTTTAATTTGATATTTATGCATGGTAAATGTGACAGCTGGAGGCCTGATTTCACAGAATGACTACCAATATTATCAGAAGCAACTTGGAGGTAATTCTCCGTAGTTGTTTTCGTACCAGCTCTCTGTAAACAAAGCCACTCGAAATTTCATACAGCAATTTATATAACCGATTCTATTGCCAAAATACTGTAATTTGTTTGAACTTTAATACAATATTTAGAAGTGTTAAATGTAACGTTACCTACGTGTCAATTAGCTCACAGTTATTGAAAATAGGCCTCCTTTATTTCAGGATGACAAAGCAGCCAAGTGAAGTAAATAGTTCCGAAACCCTGACAATCCAAAGAGAAACCGAGATCTCTAAAGACCACGCTATGTAACTTTTGTTACACTTATTTATTTTGTGTCCGCAGGCCATAGTCGTCTACAAGTATTAAGTAAGTTTATGTTAGGTAAGTTAATTTAGAAAATATTTGGTTAGGGTACGTTATGTAAGTATACGTTAGTTTGGATTACCTGATTGGCGGGCCCGGGATTTTTCCAAAAAGGGGAGAAAAGGAAAGATGGTGCAGGTATGGAAAAGATGAGCTCAAAAGTTGGTTGCCACTTCAACGTCGAAATTCTGCACTTCTTCAGACACTGACTCGTAATCTATTTACATCAACATTTAAACGGAATATTGTATGTGGATGTATTTTCTTTGTTTAGTCGAATTCAAATATTTTTCTATTCAATAGCCGAGTTTACGAGAGGTACGTCCCCTGTACGCCCTACCTGTATCTGCCACTGTGAAACGTTATGCAATATTTGGAAAACTTGACGTGAAGTGCCGGACGTAGTCGACTGAAGTACCGATAAGAGTCGAAACTGTTTCACCGTATATGTACATACCTAGACGCAACTCAATAGAACATATTTTAAACGGTCATAGCAATAACATTTCTTTCATCAATCATAGTCGTGATGAAAAGTTGTTTATGCATTTGACAATAAGTATTGTAAATGGGCAGTAAGAACCTGCTTCTTATAGATAACCAATTCACTGGAAAATAATTCCATCCAACGAGTTCAATACCGTAAGCAATTTTGCAGTTCTTCTTTATTTTTAGAAATGGTCTACGAATTATCGCTAAATTCATCAGTTTATGTATCTATGTTTGCGGCAGACGACAAGAAAAAGAGAAAAAGAAGAAGTTAAAACAGTAATTCATTAGTGTCTGGAAAGTTCTCGAGGAAATCATGCTGATCTTTTCAATTATTCCACTGCACATGCTATAAGCTGCATTGTTTGGATATGACAGTTTTTTGTGGTTCCTGTAAAATTATGAAAAGTGGACATAGCTAGTTTTGGAATTGGACAACTCATTTAAAGTGCGAAGTTGACGCCGCCTTTAAAGTATACAGTTAAGTCAACAAAGCAATTGTGTTGCCGTTAAAATTTTCAGCATAGTAAAAATAATGACATGTCAGTAACTAAATTAGTTATTTAGGAAAATATGTTGGACTTAGTTAGTTTTGGAACATGAGAGTGGACATGGATAGTAATAGAACAGTATGAATTGGACTTGGAGAGTTTTGATAAGGTAAACATAGTGTACTTTGTTGCACAAAAATATGGATAACAACATTGTAAAAGTATTTAATATGAACATATTGTACATAATACATAGGTAATAAATCAATTACTAATGCATGTTAATTTTAGAATGAGACTTATGTAACCAATGCCCAATTATTGATATGATATAAGTTAGTCACGTGTACAGAGAAATATTACTATGATGCCATTTCACAATGAGAGTAGTCTATGTTTCAAACAAGAATAACACGATTACAGAGAAGTGTAATAGTTACCAAAATATGCCTTTTCTGAAATGAGACTTGCATTACTAACATACACTATTGGTGCTTGGACCTACATGAAGAAAGCTATGTCTACACGATGTGTATACTACAAAAGGTTCAGCATATAGGTACTAACAGAAAAGTGATCCCACAATAGCTTCCTGGACGTCAAACAACAAAATTGCCTTCATAAATGACATCAACGTCCGACATTGGTATATCCTTATCATGAGAAGATAGAATACCATTGTCAGGAACTTCATTAGATAGTTGAAGAAGAATGTTTTTATAAAACTTCAAAATCTCCAAGTTCATCCACTGCTCACCGTAATGTGTTGACAGAAGTGTGTTTACATCCGCTGCTTTCTTTGGATTAGAAGTTACTCCCTTCACTTTTGACACTGGATTCAATTTGCTGATGTGTTTTCCATGTTTTGCTATGGTACTAGGTGTTCCTAGATCTGTGTAGTATGATGCTTCTTCCTGTACATGCCCACATCCCTTACTACCTCTCGTCAATATAAAGCGCTTTGCAGATGCAAATTTGAAGTGCCACGTTTGAGGTTTTCTGACAGCTTCTTCTGTGCATAGTTTCCAATCCATAAATTCCAAATCAATAGTTGGTTTCAGTACAGTACCAAATTCCCCAAATATCCCGAAATATTTCTGTGGCTCAACAATTGTATCTATCTTCCTAACTTTCCTTTCAATATTTCCGAAGACCCTGTCTGGTGGGATAAAAGAATGACCGGGAACTGGAAAATGCAACACAATGGCTTCAATATGGCTTGGTGCATCACACAATAACCAATGTAATAACATTGTTATCATGATAGAATTCTTGTTCTGTCCGCCACAGCTATCTGCAAAAATCCTAACTCTGCGGATGTTACCAGAAAATTCAGTACTAACTAGTCGATGATGGACACATGATGCAATTTCACTAGACCCTTTTCCTCCATCTAATTCTGTCCAACCATAAATAAACGTATTTGCGGGGGTTTGATGTGATTGTGAAGTTACCTGACATATTATAGAAAGAGCTATAGAATTCACTGTTGAAACGAACTGGTAATGTGCTGAACTTGGTTAGTTTTGAAACCATACCATACCCAAACATTATAATTGCTATTGGACTTGGATAGTTTTGAAACCAAATGGTGACCTAGGACATAGTCAGTTTTGGAACAGTAGAGTTAAAGGACTTAGCAAGTTATGTTGCAGGTTGAAAATTTCAACACACTTTTTAACAATGTTGTAGAGGGTTTTGGAACACAGCAACATATTATGATGTAGCCATAGATGTCACAATTATAGATATGTAAACATCTCATTTTTAGATTTTTTGGACATAGATAGTTTTGGAATTGGACAACTCAAATACGTTGCCATATGTGGGGGAATACTTTTTTACGAAACTATTTCACGTGTGCCCATTCTGACAAATTATGAAACGAAAACACACTTCGGACAAAGACTGAATGTCGTTGTTAAGAGACCGTGATTATGAAAAATATTGTTTCGAAGTTCTCAACACTGTAATAAAGAACCTTTTAAAACAGCTGTACTTAAAACTGTACTAACCGGATGCATATGAAACTCAGATATAAGCGTGCGCTGAGCTTTGCTTCCGACTTTCTACCAGTAAAGTGATATGGCCGCAGCTTGGAGTCCCATAGTAAATATGGATCGGCTGGAATCTTACACGTTAGTCCAGTGCTTGGCTCGTTGAGGCGATGCAGTATTTGATGCACGTTTCAAGGTCGCCCTTATAGCTCCTTCGCTTAGGAGTCTTCAACGTGCAGGCAGGCAGTAGTTACTTTGTATTGTGCCAAATTTAATCAAAAATGATATTTATAGCATAAAAATTTGGATGTCACTAAACAAAAGTTAATTTAATGTGTGGCGTCTCTTAGACGAGAGATAACACGTGTAATAGTACAGATAGACTGTGTAGACCAATACACGAAAGGTTTATACTTAACAGAATTTACTGCCGGCATTCTCACAGCTGCCGCACCGTGACTGTATCAACGAATGATATCTTAGGGCGCTCGACATTTAAGGGTGTTGGACCCGTAAAACTGCATTTTTTTAATATTTGTACCGAACACTGTTCAACTTTTGCACATCAGATAACACGTAATTTCCCAAAAAAAAAAGTTAGGCCCCGTAGTTTTTGCATAATCATTCATCAAAGTCACAAAATGGCCATTGCGGTGTGGCCAAAAAAAATTAACTAATGAATTCAAAATTACAGTAACTGATAGTCAGTGTATCAATGCATTTTATGGCATGGTTGACAAAAGTTAGTTTTGAAGATTTTAGTAGTAGTCAAAAGTCAAAATTGTGCAAAAATTTATTCATTTTCATAAATTTTTTAAAAATACAAAAATGCATCGCTTTGTGTTCACAAAAGTGTCTTTAAGTAGCTCACATCATTAAGAATTAATACGAATTATCTTGTTTCTACAAGTTAAATTATTTTTTATTATTTTGGCTACACCGCAACTGCCATTTTGCGAATTTGATAGGTGATTATGCTAAAACTATGGGACCTAATTTTTTTTTACCTGGGGAAATGACATGTTATCTTATGTGTAAAAGTTGAACAGTGTTTGGCACAAACATAAAATTTTGAATTTTTACAGGTTTAACGTCCATAAATCATCAGCACCCAGAAATTTGAGTATAATAAACGCTAAAACCTTCAACAGGAAGAACACGCAAAAGAAAAAGAAAGAAAACAGGAACAAGCTTACAACAGCAGTCAAACACAACAACTGTGTGTAGATACGCAATATCACACTAACATAAAAGTTACACACCTAGTCACAACCACGGTCGTAGAAGATCAGGTCTGGACACTCGCCTATCTACCAATCGCTGCTATAGAACCACGTTGTTCTAACTCCATATTTAGAAATTTTACAGGAGAGCCATTACAAGTTTTCGGAACATATGTTTTATTTCGCAGTTAAAATATTAACGCACGCTATAAATAGTGTTTATGTAATATCATATTGGGACCATGTTTCCAAAGTTTCAAATACTATAATGCTGAATGAATAGAAGAAAGAACAGTAAATGTATACCTTTGCAATGGAGATAAAACAAAATGTAGAACAGGCTGGTTCTATACCTTCAGAGTTTAATATTTCTATTTCCTCTGCACTGTAATGTAAAATGAATGGAGTTAGTATAGACTAGCCACAAATCTTAAAAAAATAAAATAATGGAATTAGAACAACATGGTTCTATAGCAGCGCAATGTATTTTGCTTTTGACCCCCTTGTTGTTTGGCTGTAGTTCATCAGTTACCGAGAATGTCGTACTTTTTGGCGCTGTTTTCCGGGCGGTCGGACTCAAACTTCGTCCACTTTTTTCCATTGTTAAATTTATAAAGTAAATAAAGATTACTCTAGCCTTTTCTTAAATTTGTGAGCGAAGAAAGTATTTCATAAATTTATAAAAAAAATACGTTTTTATAAATTGTTTATCTTAGCGGAAAGGAAATGGGTGGAGTTTAGTGCGACCGCCTTAACATTAGCGCCAATAAAGCACAATATTCTCGGTAACTTGGTGAACTACAGCCAAACAACAAGGGGGTCAAATATCCAGGCGAGTGTCCAGATCTGTTCTTCTACGACCGTGGTCACAACACAGGAACAAAGCAGGCAACACAGTAAGAGAGGAATTTACTTGTGAAAGTAGTTTGATGAGCTATACTGTGCGCTGTCTCGTCATAGTCACTTTATAAACTAAACAATATTTCTGATATAATTTGTGCAATTATGCAAGGAATTCTACCGGTTATCTTGATAAAAATGTACCCTTCTCATCAACCACTGATGCACATGGAAATGTTTCGCACGTTGGCGGCACAAAACTGAAGTAGCGATAAGTGCTACATTGACACAGGATCCTAGTACCTCATCGCTCTTATTTACAAGGCGGTGTACTGATGTGCAGTGTTTCAGTCATACTTCTAGAACTAAGAGGTTTTAAGGCCTCGCTCTTTAGTTTTGCAGTGGCTTCGAAGATATTTTTTTAAACGCAAATTAATACATACATAACATTCATTCTTACAGTTTTAACACTTATATGTCAACATCTGTACCTGAATTTTTTTTGTTGCAATACACCAAACTACTTTTTAGATTTTTGCCCCAGAAATATCACATATTTTGTTGTCGAAATAATTCCAAATGAAGCAAAATACTTTTTTCTAACAAACGATACAATATTTTAAAAATCGATGTGGCGAAATTGTGTTTCGTATGACTATACACAGTCTCAAATTTTACCAAAGAATTTGGTTAAAAGATATTCGTGTTATTTGGAATTGTTTGATATAATTAAAATATCATGCCTTAAGCTGTGAACAAAGAGTGGAGGTAATTTGGTCAGTACTTAACATCGAGGTCTTTAGCGCTTGTAAGGGGTGACATGATGTGAGAGAGTGTGAGTGAGCCGGAATGAAGCGACGGTGGAAACGGGAGATCCCCGAGAAAACCTACCGACCAGCGGAATCTTCCAACACGGTTCGCACATGGGGAAATCCGGGGACCGACCCAGCCTGGAATCGAACCCGGATTGTCTTGATAGAAGGAAAGTTTACCAGTCACTGCCCAACCATGGCTCCCTTTAAGCTGTCACTCTGTAATGTATTGCTGAAAAGTCTGTGGCAAAGTGTACTGTAAAACCTTAACTTGCTTCGTATCTTTCTGAGCTTTAGTTTTTGTGGTAAATTTGAGCAAAAACAGTAACTTCGATTCATGTGATGTTCTGAACTTACTCGATAATCCTTTGCTGAAAGGATTTTTGTTTTAATATATCTGTAACCGGAAAATAAGTTTACTAGTTTTGTAAACAAACGAGAATTATTAACCCACTGAAACACAATTACAAAGCCAGGTACCATAATAGCAAGTCATGGATCATCGGAACCTGATTCTCCTTACCAAATAAAAAGCCATTAATATTTTATTCCTAACTTAAGTGACGAATTAGTTTCAGATGGGAAACTTCGGTTGTATTTTCCTGTTTTGGTTGTACGCTTCTGTCTTCCACATCCTCGGTGAAATCGTTTCTGGTGTCTTCCGTTTTAAGGCAGACCTGGATGAGATGCTGCAATGCAGGCCTACTTACAGAGTGTTAAATATATGCAAACGCAGGCAGGCTCTGATGTCAAACTTGGCGCTTGTTAAACTTTCCAGTCGTATGGCCAAGGTACAGGACTGAACTATAGAACGACGATTTTGTGGTGAAAAGTTTTTTGCGTCGTTTAGTTTCTGTGTCTTATCTGCCCATCTTCAGCTGTGCTTCGTTATCAGTAACTGGATGTTTAAATGTTTACTTGTCCTGGGGTTCTATTGGCGAAACACAGACGTATGATGTCACAATAACTAGAGATGATGGTATACCGCAAAAAATATTCGTGCCGACATACCCTTGAAAACACTGTAGTTTTTGCAACATGTGTAATTGGGCGATAAACTTCTGACACTCCATAGCTGTCTGCAGACAAACAACAGACATCAAATTTTACAATACTGGGATTCCTATAGTCTCAGTCAAATAGGGTAACAGCTCCACGTACAGGAAAAGAGCCAGTAAGCTTTTGATAAGCTGGACATAAGCTTAAACCCAGCAATCAGTAAAATTTTCCCGCGATAAACCATCATTATAGATGATGGTTAATCGCGGGAAAACTTGACTGTTTGCTAGGTTTCAACTCACGTTCAGCTTACCAGATGATGATTGGCTTTAGCTTGTACTTGGAACTGTTACCAGACTCGACTGAGCCAATAAGGATATTGATATTGTAATATTTGATGCCTGTTATTGGTCTGCAGACAGCTACGTTGTATCAGAAGTATATGACCGAATAATTTATGTTGCAAGAAACTACAGCGTTTTCAAGGATATGTCGGAACAAAACTTTTTCGCGATATACCATCATTAGAGCCACGATTTTATGGCGAAAAGATTTTTGCAACATTTGGTTTCGATGCGTCATGTGCACACCTGCAGATCTGCTACGTCGTCTGTGGTTGGATGATTTTAGTCTCACTTGCCTTGGCAAATTATAGACGTACAGACTCACAATAATCTTATTATGATTGGTGCAGTCAAACGAGAAACGTGTCTGAACAAAGACACGCTGCCAATAACCTTGAAACAGAACTGCCGATATGCGCGTGAGTCACTGAAACAAAGTGGGGCAAAAATCTTTTCGCGACAAAATCGTGGCCCTAACCATCATCTATAACAATAACCTTATTTTGGAATAAAGCCTAGGCTGCTAGGTTAACCAATGAAATATGTAGACAGACTGTTAAAGTACTCACAGGCTGGTACTTCTTAACTGAATCACACGACGAATGAGACGCGCGGTTGCACGACGTTTCGCTGACCTAAGTCAGCTTCATCAGGCGAGAGGATGAGGCACACTTAGTTACGTCGGCGATGGGAACGTGGTTGGTGTCCCTAGCGGCCAGAAAGCGAACTAGGGCATGGCGGGAAGATTCAAATTGAAAGGCTGTGAGGGTTTGGGGGTGTATTATCTGATATTGAGACCTGGTGGTTACCTGGACTCTGTTATGTATTGATGAGCTACATCCCAGCGCCTGAGTTCTGAAATGTATCTTGACGGGAGTTAAGTTCTCACGACTTTAGTTTTGTAGCAAGAGCCAAAGTTTTGTTTATGTGCAGCAGCATGTGTTGAAACTGGCTTCTCCAATATGTACACTTTCCTGACTATAGCTAGGGCCCGGTAGTTTTCGCGAAAAGATTTTTGCCCCACTTTGTTTCAGTGTCTTACGTGCACACCTGCAGCTCAACTTCATGGCTATTGGCAGAGTGTTTTTGTGCAGAGTTATTATTCATTAGACTGTGCCAACCAGTACACGGATAACTGTGACACAACACGTCTGTGATTTGCGGGTTTAACCTCCAGACGCTGGGTGTTACGGCATCCAATCACTGACCACAAAGCAGTAATTCAGGTGTGCACGTAAGGCACTGAAACAAAAGTGCTGCAAAAATCTTTTCGCGAAAGCTACAGGGCTCTAACTATAGCTTGTTTTGTATCTGCTCTGTGGCCATTCATTCTTTGTCCGAGCGTGTTATTGGTCAGGGCTGGTATGTGAGGTTTCTATTGACATAGTCAAATGAGGGACGTGTCTGAACAAAGGTACGTTGCCAGTAACCACGAATCATAGCTGCCGATGTGTGTGTAAAGCACTGACACAAAAAGGTACACAAATCGTGACTCCCCTGCTCTCGGTCAGTCACCTCGCGTCTGAGAGAATATCGGTCAACAGTGGACAGCATGGCGTCGTCATGGAGACGGGGGTTTTAAAGCAGGGTGAAGCAGGTTTGACGAGATCTGGTTATTTGTGGCACTGCGGGTCGCGGTGCTATCAGGGGTCTTGAAGGCTGGGGGAGGGTGTGGGTTAGTGAGAGCACCCTCTCAACCCTGCGACCTCTCCTGTCCCGGAGATAGGATTAAATGGGGGCGTCGGGGATTAATTTCAGGCACCGCCCTGAGAGGAATTGAATCAAAAACTTCACTTAAGTGGGGCGCGGTGCGAAAGTGTGTTTAAATCCCCCTCGGATGGCGAAAACTCTGAGCAGGTCCGAAACTCTCAGCCGGCTTTATTCAGGCCTTGCTGTTATAAGAATCTCAGTTTACCAACTTTTTCGCTACACTTTACGTTATAGGAATAAATACGTTCCAGATTTAAAGTTTTATAAATACGTTATTGCTTCATTTCAAAGGATACGTATTATCCGGAAGGTCTGGTAAAATATTAATTTATGAACGTTTTCATTTATTTCAAAAAATTATAAATAACGTGAATAATTTTTTAACAGTATGCTTTGAAAAAAATTGAGACTGTGTACGGTTATACAATACACAATGTTGGCAGAGCATTTTTTTTTAAATAATGTGCCGTTTGCTACCAAAAATAATTTTGCTTAATTTTGGCTTATTTTGACATAAAAATGTGAGATATTTCAGAGGCAAAATCTAAAAATATGTTTGGTGTATTGCAACAAAAATTGCCGATACAAACGATGATATATACGTGTTAAAACTACAGGAGTGAATTTTTATATATGTTTTAATTTTCGTTGAAAAATAAATATTTTCCAAACCACTGCAAAACTAAGGAGGGAGGCCTTAAAGATAATTTGTAACGAATTAATTTATATTAAACAAGTAAGCTTTCAACTGTAACCTGAATAGTTTCGTAATATTGCCTAACACACTGCTACGAGTTTATGGTGGCCTCATTGGTGAACGTATATTGCGCGTTCAAAGACTAGAAGTGCGGAAGTGGCAAGGGCGACACAGCACGCGTCACGCCTCACCCTAGCTTCTTGGCGCAAGTCATTGTGCTGGCATATACAGACTTCTCGTCGACAACTCGTCTATAATTGTGTGACGCAGTATCAAAGGCAAAGGTGAATAGTGCACGCATATACGCTTGAAAATAATAAGGATATTCGCCATTTTCGACTGTGGGGAAATGAACTTTACAAATAAACGGGACACTGAAATGAATATACAGACGTGTGAATTTTTAGCCTACTTTCCGAAGGCAAAAGTAGGCTTATGAGATCACCTTTCGGTCTGTGTGTCTATGCGTGTGTTTGTGTGTGTCTGTGCCCCCCCCCCCCCTAAAAACTTTAGAACCAACTGACCGAAATTTTTCAAACTTTTTATACATATACTTCTTTGTAATCTGACTTGCCTTTTTTATATTTCGCTTACGCCATGTTCATATTTTCAAAATGGCGGCCATTTTAAAGTTATTGGTCAAATTAGGTATCTAAGGAACTGTACTTTAGAATTTCATCAAACTTGGTACACATATACTACTTACAAAGTTGACGTTACTTTAATGTATTTCGCTCATTCTGTACGCATTTTTTCAAAATGGTGGACAAGTATGTATCTTTAGCATTTTTTAATTTACCCAAACTTGGTATATATATATATATATATATATATATATATATATATATATATATATATATATATATAATACATACACAGCTGACTTGAATATTGGGTGTTTCGTTCATCCTGTGTGAATATTTTCAACATGACGGTAATTTTTTATATTTTTAGCATAACATTACATATCTCAGGAAATATTTTTCAGAATTTCACCAATGTTAGTAAACATATACTACATACAATGCTAACTTGACTTTGGTGTATTTCGTTCATCTTGTACGTTATTTTTTTAAGACCGCTGACATTTTTATATTTTTATTGTAGAATTCCATAGCCTATCTTAGTTAACATTTTTATCAGAATTTTACCAAACTTAGTACACATATACTATATACAAAGTTGACATTAATATTGCGCACTTCGTTCCTCTTGTTTTCATTTTTTTCAACATGACAGCCATCTTTATAATTTCTTAGCCTAGCAATACAAATTTTGGGATTATTTTTCAGAATTTTATCGAATTTGGTACACGTATACTGCATGCAAACTTGTCTTGACGTTTGTATCCTTCATCCGTCTGCAATGTATTGAAAACGGGGGCATTTTATTTACCTTTATGATAGAAAGACATTTCAGATATATTATTTAATTTATTAAACCTGTTACTCGCATATTACTTAACAATTATAGGAAGACATTTCAGATATTTTTTTCCAAATTTCTTAAACCTGTTACTCGCATACTACTTAACAATCTGACTTATCTTTAGTAAATTTCGTGTATTAAATGTCTAAATAAATAATACCATTTGGTATTCCTAGATTATGTAAACGATTTAACTTTCAAGTTTAGTTTAACCCCCTTCGAGAAAAGTAGGCTTATCAGTTATGCTGGTAACGTCTTGTTTTCTATTATTTTCCAAACAGGCATTACTTACACACGCTAAGCAGTTTTATAGTAATTTGTAACGGCCAAGGCTCTTAACGCCGTTCGGTGACTTGTGCAGCCGGCAACCTTATTGCGCGTACCAGAAGATCGCCAACCAAATCTCTTCACTCAATTTAAGTGTGTCTGGACAAGATGGTTGTGGTTCGACTACATATGGCTTGATTCATACACTGTACTTGCCCCAACGCAATGTTTTTTTCACAAAGTGCAACTTTCTTCAGTAATACTGAGCAAACCAACGTAGATGCCCTATACTTAATTGAAAGGTCATTGCTACTCCGTGTCATACTACCTTACTACCTTCAGTTGAATTAAGCAAACTGCGGAATACAAAATTATGGTGGTTTGAAATGTTTCCCATGTGTATTTAAATAAGGGATTAACTTTCAATGGCCTGCCAGTCCCTTTTTTATCAATTTTTACAGAAAAGGGAAAAAATTGAAATTTTGTGATACTGACGAGAATCATATACTTGAATATGACCTATTAAAATGTCATCTTTCTTTCATTATTAAAGAAAATACGGTCATGTCTAGTTCTGAATGTAAATAATGCACATGCCGGGCTTTAACGGCTGAAATCATGTCAGATGCGATATTTCGTCAATATATGCGTCACAGTTGATAGTAGTTGTAGTGCCCTTGTCATGAGTGCAAAACTATATTGGTGTGGACATTCTGGTTCGATTGAAATACTCATAATTTCGTCTGGCTACACATTAGTGCGTAGCTCACCAACTTTCTATATCAAATACGTTTAGCTCATTTCCGGATTTCTGTGGAGTTTTCTAAATTTGAAAAGTTTGTTTCTGAAATTTTTTGTTTACATTTGTTCGTACCTTTCAGACTGAGATTAAAATGTGGAATGGACTCATATTCGGTAGTACCGTATTCAAATACCTAGTCTGAACATTCTGAACTCAGTTTTTCATTGCTCATTTAAAATCACTTACTGTGTTCCTTCTTCGTTCCTTTCTGTATAAGGTGATGGTTCCATATCTGTAATATTTCTGCTGTTGACGAGGCAGTATGATCTAGCTGTTTACTACGTGCGACGCAAAAATGTTCGTATATAAAGGTGCAATCGTTTGAGGATATTTTAAGGCCTCATAAAGCGTAACGTACTCTAATGTTATTTAAATTTAACTTTTTCTGACGATAATATATGCTGTTATTTTTCTGATATGGTTAGTGTATACACTTAGTAAACAACTCATGTAACTTTATAGTAGCATCATAAACTTACTTTCGTCGTGTTATTTAAATATTAATGAGTGAAACAATGCGACTAATGTGATTGTAAGATACCGGGTGTGGGCGTAAGGAAAGCGTACATACTTTACAAATTTCAATCTACAAACTGTTAATTTTACACACCCCCTGCCAAAAACATTCGTTAACGGGGAGTGTTAGATAATTTTCTTGTATTTTCAGTTTTCGAGCCATAACATTTATTTAAATTTTACTTTTTGACAAGACATAGGATATACTCTTTATAAACTGCTTGGCATAAATAACAACGAAACCTTTCATTAATTTGTAATGCAGAATTATTACAAGGGAATTGTAGGTTAACATGCAAGAATGCTTACAATTACAATATAAGGTGAACATATAACACTATTATGGTCTCCAAAAATCATCACAAATATTTTCTATGCCTCAACCCTGCCACATTTACCAAAAACATTTTGAAACATAAGTTAGTGTAGAAAATCGATAAATAAACTTAAGCGCGTAGCTCTCTCCTTTACAGACAGTTTATAATTTTATGCTGGCCATCGTTACTTACATAATATATTATATTTCACATGTAAAGTATATTTTCGCTTATTTACAAATGCTACTGTATTAACTGAGTTTCAGCTGTCCAGTTGTGTTCAGTACATTATCACTTTCTATCCCTGCTTCTAATCCCCCTTGCCTCTCGGAGAGCTGGGAAGAGACGGCCAAGTGAAATACTGGAGTAGGCTTAGCCAAGAGGTCAAAACACTTCACTACAGGAACTTCCATGTTATCGTTCTTTAATCGCTTTATACCTTCGCAGACACATAATTCACTGGCTGTCTGGCGTCTGGATTAAGAGCGACAGTGCCTGGTGTGAGGGCTGCAGTACCTACATGCACCACGTGGGGCGCTGACACTGGTGGGACTAGGGTGAGGGAGGAAGGGGGCGGAGCGACGAGATTCAGGCGCATTATCTCTGCTTGTTCACCGGCGCGCTGGGGCGGCAGAGATACGGCAACACTGCCAGTTCTCCCCTCCCACTGCTCTTGCCTTCCCCCTCCACTATACACTCCCTTGCGCAGACCAACCAGGCGACAAATCCTCGTCAAAGATAAGTCCGACAACAGCTGATAATAGCGGTGACGTCCTGCATGCTGCTGTGCTCAAGACGCAGGGATTTCTTCACGAGAGGATTAAAGGCGAAGGACGGTATAAGCCACCAGCAGCTCTGGCTGAAAAATGCGGCTCTGTAAAATGTATGAGCTTCCGACAATGACTAGTTCGAGGTGAGTTAAGTGTGGGAATTTGTAATCTCGCAGCTCGTTCATTTACTGTACCCGTCACTCACAAATATTCTGTAAAATAACAATCCATCGTGGAATCTAGGAATCCGCAGGTTTACAGTAAAAAAAAAAACATGACTACGAATTATTAAGGGCGCCGCCTACCTACACGTTAGAGGCTCAGAAATGACAGAGACAGAAGGTCGACCTCGAAGTTCACATAAAATGCCGCATGACCTCAACGATCCAAGCGCTGAACTATCGTGCAAGCTTCCCGCCGAACCGTTTTTACTATGGAATATGTAATGGTGATATATAATTTTATTGGAGGAAAGTCTGTGACTAAGTTCAGTGCATGTCGCAATCTGACTTTCACATAAAGCCGGTTAGTACATTTCTACGTACGGCAGTCTGAAATGACCGTTTTTTTAGTTATATTGGAGGACAGTGTTCTTAATTAGCTTAAGTGTCTTAACAATAAGGTTCCGACCTTGCTTGAAGTTTTTTCTTTTCGACGTTGGTACAATAGGCACACGTGGAATATTTTCGTAGAAAAAACCTGTTTACGACGACACCGCAACGCATTTGAAGCGTGAGGTAGGTGGTGCCCTTAACGTCTGAATATTAGACAGTTGACAGAAAATAATATCGGCTGGCTAGGATCTCGGCAAACAGGTCATGTGTGTTTGATACCTCCTATCGTATTTGTAGAGCGATAATTAGGTAAAATAATTCACTAATTTCTGAGTAAATACTTCAAACCCATTGTTAGACACAAATACTTCTTTAAATACGCCCTTTTAAAATATTTTAAGTACATTATTTAGATATTTTGAAAATGTTCTTGACTAACCAGATACTGCAAATTTATACTATAACCATTTATATTTAAGAAAATATTGTAAACTGTAGAACTTTCAATTTCAACTATAATGCAAAAAAAAATGAATTTTAAAGTAGATCATTTGCCCTTTTAGTGCCAGATTTCTTCGCGGTACATACGTGAAAAATGCCATCATATTTTTCAGAAATGAGCAATTATTTAATAAAATGGAAATAACTCAATACAAATCAAAGTAATCAAGCCGGAAAAATTTTCTACTGGCAATTAAAGGTTCTCTTAATATACTGCGATTGAAAACATAATATTTTTCTAGAAAAAAAAACATTTAACACCTATAAATTTTATTTTAAAAATACAGAGCTGATATATCGGATTCTGGAATTTTTCGCATAGGCATAATGAAAACTGATATTTCGGCTCTTGGCACTGAAAGGGTTAATTAAAATAAATATCGTATGTGAAGGATACTCGAGAGGCAGAGTAGCACACCCTGAATGCTGACTTTATTACTGGGAGTTCATAGACTATCTGAGTTCTCTGAAGTATCACATAAAATGAGCCACTACGATGGAGAAGCGCCGGAATGAGAGGGGCGGGAGAAATGGGAGATCCTCGAGAAAACCCGCGAACCAGCGACATCGTCCGGCACGATTGCCACATGCGAAAATGCAGGGACCGACCCCGCTGGTTATAGAACCCGGATCGCCTGGGCGGGAGGCAAGTGGTCTGACCACTTATTTTATAAGACAGTTTCTGGTGAAACGGCGATGTGGTGGCTTCCGCGTCAATGTGACTTATCTGAGTAATCCCGAGTAACTATTACGAGACAGTTTTATGGAGACGATTATTGAGACCATTTGGACAAATTAAAATTTCCGCCCAGCCAGACCTAGGAATCGAACCCAGAACACCTCGCACCAAAGTCGGCTGCTCAACCAACTGAGCTACGGGTGTTCGGCAGCCACTCGGCTATCGCGGGCTCAATAAATCATGCATACCAAAAAAAAATTGGTTGTAATACGGTGCAAAGGTTAAGATGTATGTTGGACGAAATACGTGTAACATAAGCCTACATATGCAATTTTACTACTTGGGTTTTATTTTCATGCAATAAAATTCTGTTGACTTTATACAGAGCTGGAGGTAAATGAAGTGTACAAACAACTCAAAACAAAACCCAACGTGACCTAGTGTGACTGGCAATTAGGTTAACATTATTATCACTGTAATGAAAATAAAATAAAATTGTTTATTATACTGCATGGGCTTAATTACTGCAAATAACATAGTAAACTTTGGATGTTACAATTCCGTATGTTATGCCAAAGCGTGTACCAATATGCACTTAATGTAATATCGTTTAGTATTTAAGTAGTTGCTTTAAATTGTGTTAAATAAAATTAAAATTTCATTACGTACTTACGCTTAATGATTAGGCGTACTCGTTTTCGAATGTAGCATTGTAATTACACATAGCCTAATATTTGAGCGAATCGTAGTTATAAAATCTATTAGGATGTAATTATAATGTGCCCAATCTGCTTTTGCTTTAAAATAAAATGATTCCACGAAATCAAGTGTTAATAGAACCGAGATGATAAATAATGTTTGCCAGTTTTAACTGAATTGTTAGCATGTGTTATGTATGATGTCGACTTTATAAAATTTTTATGACGTTATTCATATAAAATATTTTATTTTTGAAGAAAAAATTGATATTGTAGTTTGCAATGCATTTTATTTTGATCATACTGACTTAAAAAAAAACACAAAAAAAACATTGGCAACGTAAAATATTAGCAATAGATTTCAGTTACTTATCGTGGAAGTATATAAATAGTGCACTGCCAGAAACACAAAAACTAAACTTCACTTGTATTTCTTAAGCATTAAATAATATTACGAGGTTGTTATTCTGACCACGGTTAAAACTAGTGGCAAAGCGAGGGTGTGTTTCAATGGCAGCGGAGCTTACCGGCAACTATGCATAGCTATTAGACATGTGTGGAACAATAATACTTCTATAGGTGATTCGGAATAAAGTGAACACTCAAAAAAACCCTGATTAATTTCTATTTTCTGTCAGTTTATATCTTTCCGCTGCATGTAAACATCGACATTGCCACGTGCTGTTATTTACATAGTCTTGTACAATGTTTACATTTACATTACACTGCTCCGATAAATTTTAGCTACAATATGTACTCATTAAATACACGGGTGTTGAATATGTGCTATACTCAGTAGTAATCTTAGTTATAAATACCTGCCAGTAAACGTCTTATAACACTGGTTTCTCTGCGTCTACTCTAACGGCGCTATTACCGTTACGAATCTCGTAAATGTATGCACAGTATATTCGAACTTTTAAATTAAAACCGCCACTAAAAACACACACGACACACGCAACTCAAGAATTCAAGTTCCGTTCAGCATACTGCAATGAACGACGACGACGCACGTAAAGAGGAACAATAAATAACGTATTTTCTTAATGTGTGAAACAGGGAAAAATTCTGTTTCCATTTCCAGATAGGCTACGCAGGCTGGCGATCATAAAACAAAACAACTTACATTACTATTGACTTCACATAATTTATCAATGATATTCATAAACAGTCATTTGTAATAATTTTGAATGTGATTATCAGAAACCCATATTCTTTAAACAACCGACAAACAAACTGAATGACGCAATTCGCTTCCAAAATCCAAGTGAAGCGGCGAAAACCTAACTCTGATACCATCTTTCGGTGAAATTTTAAACTACCTCTGTGGCGTGAAGAGTTAGCTGCATGTGCCAACGATAATCGACTCGGTTGCGTCGCTTATTGCTGGCGCTAATTAAAGAAAATTATACAGTCAGAAGGTATGTCAGTAAGAACTTAAAATAAATATTTTAAAGTATATTAAATACAGAGAGGTTGTTTGCATTTGATGTTGTTTCACTAATGATGTATTCAAATAAGAAAATACACGGAACTACATGCAATTATTCGCTACCAACCATACAAACAATAATGTAACTGTTGTTAATGTTGTCTTACATGCAGTAACGGCTAGTGATTTTTTTCAAAGGTTAAATCTTTAGTGCTCACTTTATTCCGAATGACCTATATAGGCAGTTGACACTCCACAGCCAGTAGCGTGCCAGAGGCGACGAATTAATTTTCATGTCAGACAACGCTACGACGACTGTTTAAAATAAAAACTTTTACCAGTAAGTGAAACTGGTACATAAAAATCAGGTTTAGTTACCGACTGACAGATTTAAAAAAAATGTTTTAACAACGTAGATTGTTGAGCATACATAATTTTGTTAGACACGCCCTGGAGAATTCTCAGGCAATGATTATAACTATGCAAGAAAAAAATCCTACGCTACCGGGTATTAGTTGGTCCATGTATAATTAGCCAGTGGAGAAACGGTTAAGAGCAGGAAGTATTTAAAATATTGACGAATAGCCTGCAGATTACTGAGAACGTGAAGACTTCTCTAAGTATTATATTTGTGGACTGCGGCGGCCGAGGGGTTAGAACTCCACATCCCACCAAGACGACCCGGGTTTGTTCCCCTGCCGCACGATGCCGCTGGTCAGCAGGTTTTCTCGAGGATCTCTCAATTACACCACCTCCCTCATTCCTGCACCTGTCTATTGTAGCGCCTCATTTCATATGATCCTCCGTAACAAGCAGATGTCCACAGATGCCCAGTAGTTAAGTCTGCAGTTAGGAGTGCGACTCCCTGCTTCTCGGGTATCATCCTCATATGACGTTTATTTATTTACAGGAATTTTGAAAAGGGTGTTTGTCTTAGCGATGATTTTTACTCGCTATTTTAACATACCCACCTCTATCGATGCAATAAAAAATTTAAATCAATAAATCATTGTTTGTAGGTGATGAGCCTTCATTTATCTAAAGTTTGATGTCCAAGAAACTTTGCAAATCCTCTGAAATGTTTAAATCTGTGGACTATTGTTCAGGTAACAGGTTATATGTAGGTTGCTTCCTAAAATGTAGTCAAGTTGCTTTTTTCTATACTTTGGGCTGTTGACGCAACTATGAATGTAGTGTACGCAGTAAGTACTTTGGTGCACAATTTTTTTTGTAGGTTTATTCGAACCGCTTGCAGTAAAAATAAATCTTGATAAAAAGAACAGATTTGAGTCATTTGTGTTTTCATTAACTTATAGGGTATATATATTTCATTGTTAAAATTGTTCCGAACGTAATGAAAAACAACAATGATTTAACTCTGTGTAAGAATATAGTTACATCCTGGACTTTGATACGTTTTAACAGTAAAATATTGATATCCCTGTCAGCGCAAGAATTGAACACTACTATTATAAGAAGTCGTTTCAGATAAGTAGTCTTTAACGGCTTTGGTGTACGGAAAACAGAAAAAAGTTGTTAAACAGCACTTGCTGCCTCTTAGAGTGGTCAGTGTGGCTGCCTGCTCGAAATAACGTGTAGTGACAACAAACTTGGTAGCCACAACGGCAGTCAGTGAGGCATTTACCAAGGTTTAGAAGTTGCAAACATTGAGAACGCTCGCTACAGTTCACTTGCTTCATGACGTATCCTAGGCAACGAGGTAGAAAATGTAAACATGAACCTAACATAAGGCAATGCTATCTAGTTTCTACGTTTTTAGAGATATAACTTTTTTACGCCTAAACGAGAGCAGATAAAAAAAAATCTGTTCGGCAATTTTGTTAAAAATCGTCTTCTCGATGTTGGCTGATATTTTCAAGGCAGTTATTACTATGGGTTTAGCTTTGTGCAACATATCGTAGGAAATATTTTCAAGGCAGTTATTACTATGGGTTTAGCTTAGTGCAACATATCGTAGGAAATATTTGCAAGGCAGTTATTACTATGGGTTTAACTTAGTGCAACACATCGTAGGAAATATTTGCAAGGCAGTTATTACTATGGGTTTAGCTTAGTGCAACATATCGTATGAAATATTTTTCAGAATTTCACCATACTTGGTACACATACATTACATATAAATCTGACTTGTCTTTTATGTATTTATTTTATCCTATGTAAATATTTTTAAAATGGCAGCCAATTTTACAGTCTTTGATTAACGGAATTCCGGTTGAGTTTTTAGTCACGGCAAAATCCATTTTAAACAAAACTGCCAAACAGATTTTTGGTATCTGTTCTCGTTTAAGCTTAAGAAAATAATAATTGCAAAAACTGTAGAAAGTAAAAAGCATGCCCTTAATGACTGGAAATACTTGTAGGCCTATTATTGGTTTGAATTATCAGTAGTTTTTTATACTGAAATTATGTTTATCTAACGAAAGTTTTCATTGTTACGTCACTGTTATTTTATAGTTATACTGAATGGTTTAGCTGGATAACGCTTTTCCAACGAAATAAACTAAAAAAAAAAACTGAAAAAGAAACTACTAAGCAGACCAGAACTTAACGAACCAAACCAGGCGCGTGACAATATTGTCAGTGATGGTCGAAAGACAACTATTACAACACAAACGAACACTGCGATAGAAATGTTCGCAGACAAGACAAAACATTAACAAATATAACAGGCTCTATAATAGTAGGATCTGTTTGATTTTTTTATTTCCGTGTTTCTCTCGCTCTCTTTTTATTAGTTTTTTTTGTTCCCATTACACAGAATGTTCGAGAATGAATAAATAAATCACACGGCTGATAGACATCGTGAGAAGAAACATAATTAGTTGGAGAACATTTGTCCGGAAATAGTAGTCTACAAAGGTGCAGGGACAAACACAAGTGCGCAAATGTGAACAGCGCACGCTCTGAGGCGCCAGTCCAGTGGCTGAGATGATGCGTCATTGCACTGCAACCAAGTGCCAAGCGATGGTGAAGGGAGGAAGGAGGGCCACACACATGAGCCTACAGACAAAAACAACCTACAGGCCGCTGTACAGCACAGTTGAAGTTTGCTTGTAGTTCGTTGATGTGTTTCGTTTTGTATGGACAGTGCAGAGTTGGCTGTTGTCAGTTGAATGCACGCGGTATTGCGACGACAGGTTTTGCGAACATCAACAGCGTGCCACAACGGACATACGCAGACATGACTGATGTGCACTTGGTATATGGAGAGGCAAGAGGTAGTGCAGCAGAATCAGTTCCATTTACCAAGAGCGCCATCCTAACAGACGTACACCAGACAGAAGGGCGTTCATGCGTATTGGCCAGAGGCTGCGTGAGACTAGAAGTCTGATTGCACGAATGGTTGACGTTGGTGTCAGGTGTACTTCAAGACCGCCTCGTTTATAGGAACATGTCCTGGAGCATGTGGCCGGACTCACGTCAACCAGCACTTAGACCATAATACACAACATGGGCGTTAGTCACATCACCGTGTGGCAGGTTGTTTACGAACAGCTGTTGCATCTTTACCATCGTCAACCAGCGCAGGCGTCGGAGCCTTCATACTTCCCAAAGGGATGTGCGTTTTGTCAATGGTTTATCGCACAACATACGTAAAACCCTCACGTCAGTGAAGCAGTGATGTCGTGCGACGAGGCAACGTTTACACTTGATGGTATGTTCAACAGCAGGAACAGCCACTGGTGGAGTGACGAGAATCCGCACACAACTCACATCGCAGTGGCGATGTCAAGTAAAGGTGCGGGCAGGGATTGTTCACAGCAGTTTGACTGGGCCACATGTCCTACCCACCGACTCAATGGTAATACGTATCTCAATATTCTGCAACACATCCTCCCGGTTTTGCTATATGATGTTCCACTATCCGTCAGGCTCAACATCTGGTTTCTGCATGACAGTGCCCGAGCCCACAACACTTGTACTGTGCGACAACATCTCAGCGGCATCTTTCCTGGACGGTGGGTTTCGCCTGGCCCCCTCGTTCGCCGGACCTAAAATCTCTCGGTTATTTTCTGCGGGGTCACATTAAGGCATCACTCTCTAGGTTTTCAGTGGTTTAGAAAATATTTTTTGTAACGCAAATTAATACATATATCAAAAATTCATTCTGGCAGTTTGAACACTTATATAACAACGCTTTTATATGAATTTTTCTGTTGCAATACACCAAACTGATTTTTAGATTTTTGCCCCCGAAATAGTATACATTTTGTTATGAAAATAAGCCAAAATGAAGCAAAATAATTTTTTTCTTGCAAACGGTACAATATTTTAAAAAACGTTCTTGCAAAATTGTGTATCGTAAGACTGTAGACTGTTTCAATTTTTTTTTTCAAAGCATTTGGTTAAAAAATATTTGAGTTATTTGCAATTGTTTAATATAAACGGGAGATCATGGCCTTAAGAGCCAAGTCTACGTGACGGCGGTTGTGGCAGAGTTTGACTTACAACAACGCATTACGGCGACTTGCAAACAGCTGCGTGAAGAGTGCGAGACAACACGCTTCGGCGCTGAAACACTTACGTTGAGGTAGGAGGGCGGAATTTCCATAATCTGTTGTAAAGATGTGTCTTGTTTGACACACTTACTCTACGCATGCACCGAAAAGCGCGCCACACGCATTTGTCCTGTTAATTTGTTTTTAATTTGGCTGCTATCGTTCACTGAACTGGCGCCTCGGAGCGCGCGCTATTCAAATATGCGCACCCCTGAACATTTTATAAGTTGCAATTTCCGGACAAATGTTCTCCAGCAAAAAATTTTTCTTTTCACGTTTTGTACCACTCATGTAATTTACGTCTATTCACTCCCGAATATCCTGTATATCGACTAAATTCTTATTTCGGAATCATTCGTATGTTTGTTGATTATGGCCACTTCAGGTTTCCTTACTTTGTTGCTTATTTTCTCTGCTTAGTCATTTAATGTAACTGTGTGTTTTGTGCGACTCGACGTTAGCTACCAATGTCGTATGGTTCAGATTAATCTCATAGATCTGTAGAGACATAAATTGTTTAAAATATGTCTGTTTGTAAGAAAAACGTTGTTAACTTTTTGTAGGATACCTTAGTTTATTTTTTCACTCTTATTTATACGTCTTTTAATTTCATTGCTATAACAAAAATAATAATTGTCGCTTTCAATTAACTCGAATAATTTTTCTGAGCGCATTACAGTTTAGTGAAAACTAACCGTTTCCAATAATGTCAATAAGTTTTTATCATTGTTTCTCAACGCAGTCGAAGCAGACCATTCCAAATACGACAAAATACGAATTAAAATAAGTAAACTAAATCTATGAATAGGATACAGATAAAAATAACCTATCTTTCTATATTTTGCTTTAAAAAAATACTGTTTTTATGTAAACATCATTTAGCATAATTCGAGTATACTGTATAACTTAAAAGTGTTTTAAGAATACTCCTTTAAACATTTTAAACGCATACACTGACTTAATGAGCATGTTAACAGCTCTCTACGGCACGAGATTTTCCTGTATAAAAAATTGCATGTTGCATCACAGAAATTGATAACTGTACAGAGGTATGCTAATTCTAACCAGTACAGGTCGACCGCCATTGTATTTTATTGTAAGTAAGAACCTTTCAGTTATTATAAGATTATGAAGTTGTTCAAGAAAGGTAATATTTTAATTACTTTAATTTTTTGTCGTGAAACCAACATTAAAGTAAAAAAATTTGGTTACTTGATTGGAAAACAACTTAAAATAAATAGATAACAGCAACTTTAAAGTTCAACAAATTAATTTTGCTATATTAAAATTTTTACTTAATACTTACTTAAAGTATTGCTAAAGTACTTTTCAAAATAAAATAACTCGATATTGGGTTTTCATGTAGACACTTCCATTTAGAACTGTAAATGAGTTTCACCCATATTTTAATTTTTTAAATAAAACGAATGGTCAAATAACCAGCAGTTAAAGCCTTAACACATATTAATCAAGAGTCCTAATGAAACGATCGCATTTTGATATTGTTGTGTCGTCAAGAAGTGTAATTGTGTGATAAAATAACGTTGTGAAAGTTCTACGAAACAAAATATTAAATGAATGTTATTGTGTTTTTATCAAATTATTTTGTTTTCTTTACACATGATTTAGTATTTCAGTGAAGGTACTTAACTTGTCACGTCACGCAACCATACTGGATCCTTACGCTGTAAAATTTTTGTTGTACTTTTACAAGGAAAACTTTTGGAAACCCATTTTCCAATGAAATTCCTTGTAAAACTACAATACGAACTATATGTTTGTAAAATTGCACGGCATAGCCTTGTAGTTGTACTTTCAATAAAGGGAAAAAATAAATGTTACACTAAATCTACTTATACAAAAACTTTTGAATTAATAAAGTTTACAAGAAATTATTTCGAAAAAAAAATCGCGCAAAACAAAACCTGTGCGTTGCACCAATAACGCACCTTTCATTTTTGTGTTTTTCTAATTTGTATACGTTCAATGTACGCATCTGCGAAAACCCTTTTTTTCCTCATTTTTAAGCATGCAATCAATATGAAAATTAACTTCCTTCCACAAAAATACTTTCCAGAGGATGTGATGTTTGTATGACTATGTAATTTCCGGCGAACATGTGATGTTGGTAGTCAGTGAGTGTTTTCATGAAGGTTTCCTATTTGCTCGGGGATGTCTAGAACGAGTTTCATAAAATGTGGTATAGTTAATAGTCACTAAAATACACAGCTTTTGAAGTCTACGCAAAATTTCCGGGTCTCAAATGAGAGGCTACCTCTTAAAAGGGAGTTTCTAAACAACTTAACAATAACAAAATCAGTAATTCTAGCTTGGTTTGTGATGTCGCAACTACATGCCGTAACAACTAAATTATTAAATCTACCAAACCACCGTCAACAACTCCATACCCACGAAGACAACATAACACAGTGCATCTCTGTACAAGAGGCTATCTCCTGGCAGATATAAAGATGGCGACCTGCACCTAGCTGATGATAGCCCGGTCTACAAGCAATACAGAACTACTCCCTTTCACACAGACATTCCTAATCCCTCCAACAAGCTCCTGGTTAACAACAAATGAGTGATAAGTCGCAACGATAACGCGTTTGACTCGCATTCGAACGATCTGCTTTTGATTCCTGGTTACAACCATCCAGATTTTGATTTCCATGGTTTCCCGAAATCGCTCCAAGGGAATGCCGGGTTTATGCCTTAACAAAGACCATGGCCGAGTCCTTTGCCAGTTCCTTCATTATTACAATTTGTGTATCACCGTCCCTATTGACCTCAATTTGAAGAGACGTAAAAGACCACTTACCTTACCTTCCTTGCCTCGGGCAGCAAACAATCCGACCTAGAAATGAGAAACATGGAAACTATGCCCGTCTAAAACACATTTACATTTATTCACCCCCTTAGGTGTCCAATTTCGAAAAATTCTGAAACTGCTTGTAATGTAATTTGTTTGAGGGTCTTATTGAATTTAATGTCCTGAGTGACTTTCCCGTTGGACTCGAGCTATGTATATTTTAACGATTTGTCTAAAACGCATTTAATACCATATCATCTTCTTAGCGTTTGCATTTCCAGCAATCCCTATTTCGTGATTTCCTACGTCCTGAGAGGAGCACACTATCGGAAACTGACATTTATAGGTTAAGCGGTTTGGGCTGTGCGTTGATAAAGTCAGTGTTATTTTTTAAATTTAAAATATACAAGGTAAAGCAACTGAAATTAAACAATAAACTCTCATAACAAGCACTATCATCACCCAAGGGTCGTGTTGGATGCAACGTTGTAAGTTGTCAGAGTATAAAGAGCATGTTATCAACCACGGTGATGAAGAAATATCAGCCAGACAGGAGTGCCAAACACATGAAAACACAGTCCGAAAGTAACGAACTTCCGTAACGAGGTGCGATAAACGGGCAAAAGTTTTGAATACATCTAGAGTGTTTAAAGACGTTCCAGAGGGAAACAAATCATAATTTTGTATTTTTATGAAACAGTATTAGTTCTGTAGACGTTTCTTGGGAGTATATTATCCCGTTTAAAAAAATTGCTCAGCCAGTTTTCCCATAGTGTCACTTCAATGTCAAATTGGCATGTTTTTAGTTCATACACCCTCCGAAAACCAACAAACATAAATAAACAAAATTATTCACAATAAAAGTACATATCACGCGCTAGGGATTTAAGTATATAAATACCCAATAGAAAATAATTTTGTATTTTAAAAAAATTCTAAATGTAGAATTTTATTTCAAATTTAAGAATTTTTTTTAAATGCAAACAATTTTTGTAATGGGTTTTTATATATCTAAATCCTTAGACAGGGACATGTACTTTCACTGTGAATTGTTTCGTTTCATTATACATATTGGTTTTCGAGGGGTGTATGAACTTGAAACACGATAATTTTGACTTTGAAGTGACACTATGGGCTGAGCTAAATTTTTTTTCATAAAATATTACGTACTCCGGAGTGACGTATAAGAAACTAACACAAAATTATTATTTGTTTCCCTGTGGAACGCTCTTAAGAGGAAATATGAAGGAGAGGGTCTGTTTGCTGCCGTCAGACCACAAGGACGCCACGATACAGACCGAGGTCCTTACATGCCAGGCTCTACAGCTTTTACTGGCATCTATGCTCGTTCAATGTGCACTGCAGAGTGGACATTAAGGTGGCCGCCATGGTCGACATATTTTGTCGTTCGAAGCCCAGAAGTACCGAAGCGGTAAGGACGACACAGCGCGCACATTGCGCCTTCCCTCAGCCTCTAGGCGCATGAAAGTTAACTGGCGAGCAGTCTTCACGCAGAAAACTCGCCTTTAGAGACATTCAGTAGTAAGTATATAGTTTTATGGCGTAATATCGAAGATTAAACTGTATCGTACACGCATGTACTTTTTTAATGATTCTGCGCCTAAATTTTCATACCTAAAGAGCACCGGAAAACACCCATTTTCGACATTTTCAGCAGAGTAAAAATAAATTTGAGAGAAAAATTAATGTGAACGGGATAACACAGTAGGCATAAGTAAACGCACGCTGAGCAATGTAATGGTCGAAGCTCTGCACGCAGAGGCATCACAAACTGATGGCATACATTCAACTCAGAGGCCGAGGATCTTGCAGACCGTATGTCTCTACCGAACCCTGAATAATGACGTGACATGAAGCCCTGTGATGAAGAAGAGACGGAATTTGAACGACGGGAGAAATAGAAACACCACGAGGAAATTTTGCCGGCCAACGGCAACGTCCGAAACGATATTCACGTGTGAAAAATCAGGGTGTCCAATCTCGCCGGAGATCGAAGTCGGCTCATCTTGATGGGCGTACTCTCGCCGCTGCGTAGCTGCAGCACCCATAACAGTTTAACAACGTAGTTTTAGCCCCTCCGGATCTCAACGTATATGTAACACCAGTACAGCGTCAAGTAAATATAATGCCTTCTGTACTTTTATAAGTAATACAGTTATAGACTTTAATGGCTGAATCTTAACAACAATGTAATATTCCCTATTGATGTGAAAGTATCTAAAGGTTTTGAATCGGCAACAATACAGATGCTTTTAGAAAATAATCACTAAGTGCCCAAGTAATATGTGCAGAAATTACTAATAAATAATTTAGCTGATTGACAAAAATGTATAAAACACTTGGAGGATATTACAATAAAAATTCATCCAAACGCATTAAGGAAGCCTTAAAAAAGTCAACTTGTACGACAAAGTCTAACAATAAATTAGTTTAAATAACACCAATTACACGAGCCAATGTCTTATTCTAAATACTGAAATGCAATAGACACGGCGGATATACATTGTCTCAAAAGTTTAACTTTTTCACACGGCTCTATGAAATGTCTTCTGAAGTGAAAATACAAATGTGTCTTCACAGCTAAATAAATCCTTGGAGAAATAAATAGAGTGCGTTTGAAAATTCATCGTAAGAAAAAATATACTTTGCGTTTCTGAAATATAACTTTCCTATGACTTGGCGAAGAAATAATTATTCAATATGGTATTGGTAAGACAGTGTTTTTCCGGCTTCGAATTCTCTGAATGTTTACGATAACATATTAAAGTGGGAAATACTTTCATTTATAACATAAAATAACTTAATATTGGATTCAAGAAAGACGATGCTTGTGGAAAGGTGAAAATGTTTATGTAAAAACTGTAAACATATGTAGGGCTCTGCCAATAAACTAAGAACATTTTTGCAGGGTTACAGTTCAAAATAAATGGCGAAAATTACTTGAACATATTTAAAGCGGACATCAAATAAAGATTATACACAACGTATAGTGCCTTATAAAGTACAAGACATAACATTTCGTATAGCAAAGGAAATTAAATAATCAGACTATGCGTCAAAGTAAAGAAAGTCGAATCAATGTCTAACAAACAAGCAAAAAAAAAAAAAAAAAGAAAGAAAGAAATTGAAAATCTCCTGAACTCTTGAGAAGTGTAGAAAAAATTGTCAAGGTTATTGCAACTTCTAGAATGCCTGAGACTTTTGTAGAGACGAGAGCAATATGTAAAATAAATTACGGCAATTTGTATGTCAATATGAGAAAGACGTCAACGACATATGTAAGTTATTCAGGTGTTAAACAAGCGTTCGTAAAAAAGTTAGCAAAAATGGCATGTGAAATTTGGTTACACAGGGCAAAATACAAGACAGTAGGGAACTCTTGTTGGAAAAGAGTGCACGGTGACAAAGATTGTCAGGATGACGAGAACTGATAAAAGCAAAGGAAAAAAACGGTTTCTAGAGACGAGAGGGAGGGAAGATCAAAGAGGTAAAAAAAAAAAAAAAAAAAAAAAAATTGTGGCTGTACTGAACAGGACATTTATATCTACTAGAATAGGAAGAACAAATAAATAAATAAATTCAATTTTTAACATTTGAAACAGGAAGGTAAAGTTAAAACATTAAACAATATGCTTTGACTAAATGATTAATGCCTCGTGTAGCCCACCATTTATTCTGTTTTAAGATACTTATTTTTTTACCCTAATCGAGACAAGATACAAAACTAGTCTCAAATTTTGTTTTAAATAGAGTTTAGTGTCTAGTGTAATTTTTATAGACGAAATATTAAATGATTTTGGCTAATTAATTTAGTACAAAAATACCTAAAATCGTGGGGTTTTTAGCCTTTAAAAATTATTTGACTCTTTTAAACAAAACTAGGAGAGATTTTTGTGATATATGCCTTCGTTTAGTTTTTTTTAATATACCATTCACGTGGTAAAATCGTCATGGCCTTGAGATTCTTGTTTGCCAGGCGTATGGACGGCGCTGTAGCGCGTCACGTTTATTCTTTTTTTTACGCGAAACCGTTTGTCTATGAAAATAATACATGCTTGGAAATATACTTCTATAACTTTATGACTGCAAAATGCTTGTTAAAAACATGATTTTGGGACCCCTCAAAATGTCTAATAACGGCCCTCTTTTCAGGCAGCTGAAACTCCGAAAATGCCACCTGAATCCGTGAAATGCAAAACGAAATGCATTCATTGACCTTTGATACGTACTATTCAAATATAAACTTTTAAGGTCACCGTTTGAAGTCCAAAGAGTATAATATTACTACGAAAACCGTGCACGACAATTCAGCGCGCAGCGAATAGAGGGTGGTACTCTGGCTCTTGTTGATTCCCTATTCCTACTCGTCAAACTGAGACCGGCACATAGAAAACGTTCTAGAATACATTTTCAATTGTTGATTGTTTGATGATGTAAGTAAACGCTATTACGGCAAACGGAAATAGAAAATGTGTACTTATGCACAGTAAACAAAAGTCTTACCGTCTTTGTCTATATCTATGTAAAATGTTCAAGAATTATGGACTTTAAACGACATTTGTTTACAAAAAATTCAACTTAAATCGTTTGCCTTCATATTTGTATATTCTAACCTGTAAAATGGAGCCTTGTATGAAAAGCAGTCGTCCACTTCTAGTGAACTAGTGAAGATAAGATATTAGGAACACACGAGAATGGATTTACAGTTAACTCCTCAAACGCGGTGCTCTTAAGACAATTAATTATACACTTTTGACATAACCGCAGTCAGACGGAAAACTTGCTTCCGTAAGGGCAGTTACAGCAGTTTTTTATTTTTGTACTAAGGAATCTCAATCCGTCGTGCGTATAATGAGCTTTACTCAACCCCATATCTCGAATTAGATTTATGATGATGGTTACTGATTCAGAAGATTCACATAAAAATGTGTGATAGTCGTGATTAGCCACGCCTAGGCTAATTTGGTGGGTTATGCTCTGCTGGCTATGGCATTCCTGGGCTAATTTGGTAGGTTATGCCCTGCTGGCTATGGCATTCCTGAATGCTAAACGCGTCGGAAGAGTACGGTTAATTTAAACGTCGGCTAGATCGTGGATGTCCAATAGGTGGCAGTATTTGTGCAACACACGTGGGAAAAAAAATTTAAAGCCTGTTGCCTTAGTGTATTTTTGAGTTATACAACATGCGACGAATCAAATCCACATGTCGCCCTGTTGTGTTTTGCCACCCCGATGACTGACAGTTCTTATATTATATAATAAACATTAGACAACGAAAAATGTCATTATAATTAATATTTTTGTGCGTTATGCTGTTAGTATGGGCATGCAAAATTCGCGCTGTTATTTGTTGACTTCATTCCCGTGTACGTACATTTCCGAGCACAACAATGTAATACAATTGTCTATGAGCCTCTGTGCAATGTAATTTTCCTATGTCGTTACTTTATAGTAACAACCAAATCTGAAACTACCTTTTGTAATTAAAAAAAAGCTTCAAGATTTTGTAAGCAGGTGGAATGGAATTAAGAATTACAGAACAATTATTAAATGGCGGAAGTCCTGCTCATTGTTTTACGGCTTGTGAAGAAAAATGTTAAAATTTCTGTACTACTTTTTTTTTCACGAAAAACAAAAACGTAAAGTGTAAACAAATAACGAATATATATATATATATATATATATATATATTATATATATGTGTATACATATGTATATATACACACTTATATGTGTGTATACACACACACACACACACACACACACATATATATATATATATATATATGATTGCGTAAAATTACTTGTGTAAAATCACCAAATGCTAAAATACCTTTATTGCAATACTTCATAATAACTTATATCCGTTTTCTTTCATTGCTACTTCGATGTTATAATTAAAACCATGTCCTGATATTTTATACCCTTAATGGCATTTTATATTTTACTTTGGGTAATTTTTTTCTCAGTTCCTCACGTTAAGAGTATTCATTAATTTTTCATCCATAAATTTAATTACGATTGTCGAATCACAGCCACTAAAACTAATATTTTATTTGATAACCAAGTGTTACGGAATTTTCCTATGTGGCTCATATGGTGTCAAGGAAAATCATTTTTGTTAATGAACTGGATGGTAGATATAGTTTTATAAAATACTCACGGGTGTACATAAGTACGCAATGTCTTCCGCATTAAACTTTCTATCTTCCGGTGTTTATCATATAAATTATATCTTGTTTTCAAAATCCTTTCTGGAAAAAAAAATAAAATGTCTATAAGCGTTCAGTGTTTCTAGAAATTATAAGATAAATTTCATTCCCATGGTTAGAAAAATTTGCCAAATATATTTAATTTCTGGCATTTTCTCCACGAAGTGTGTAGTATTAATTCCCGTACGAACGTCTAGATCTCAAATTAAACGGTGAATTCAAAAACAACTCAAGTTCAGAATCAAATATTGTTCAGGAGAAGGAAATTACGAAACATTATAAGATCCGCGGTGATTAGCGGGCCTCTAATGCAGCAGCAAAAAGAAAAAGTGTGGCGTTATTCATACAATTCAAGGAAACGCAGTTCATAATACAACTTGCAGTAATAATACAATTTTGGTAGAAGTGTGGACTTAAGGTGGTTTTTAAAACCACCGTTTCAATTTTAAATTTTAAAATTACTCCCCTTTATTCTAGCCATTCTGGACCACTCATTCAACTAAATTCTTAAGATTTCCATTCATCTTTAACTTTAATAACCTTGTGGTCGAGAAATAAACTCTTCTCTCCGTAAAAAAATTCATTTGATTTCATTAAGCACACAATGAAAATTAAGTATGCTCATCTCTAAACTCGTCACTTAGAAATTAATTTAATTCAGAGCGCAAGTTATTTGACTCGTGAACAAGCTGTGCGAAGTAGCATTGATTATACAGCAGAATTTAATTTATATCATAAATATAGTACTTTATGAAAGAGAGATTAATTCTGCAGAACAAATTTATGTTTAACAAGTGAACTGATCCTCGTTCTTTATTCGTTGCGTCACCGTTGGTAACATTTGAAAATTATTTTTTTATAGAACTCAATATGCTATGCAATTAAAAATAAAATATTGGTGACTACTGGGATCTATTTGTTCCAATGCGGAGATCATTTTTGTTTATAGAAAGACGTATTTTTAAATAAAGTCTAATGGCGAGGGAGAAATAAAAGCTTGATTGATAAAATCTACAGTACAGTCTACAGTAACTAAATTTAAAAATTTGGTACATATAATACAGTCTCTCTCTATCTCTCTCTCCCTCTCTTATTACTTAGACATTAAGTTCGAACAATACACATTCACGGAGATTGGTTTGTTGGTGCAGATTTTATCAATTTCCGATTATTTGGGTACGGAATATAATTAAAACCCTTTACATTTGTGTAAATCACTGAATAAGTCCAGAACTTGATACATCCTGACGGGTTATCTGAGATAACGTGAAGAATTGACACATTGCACAGCCGTGAAAATGTGTAAACAATGAATAAGGAAATTCTCATTATTAATTTAATGTCAGGCTATACTTTACTGACCTATAGCCTGCACAAGAAAAAGAACTGAGATTCCATTAGCCACGATCCTCTGCGTTTAGGGATGATGATTGACCGCGGGAAAAACTGTTTGTTTGCTAGACTCAAATGTTTAGTGTTAGTGTCAGATGTTCTTATTTCGTTACTGGTGTGGCTCCATTTAACTGAACCAATACTTACTGCGGTGTAATTACTCTATTGCACGTTTATGATTTTTTTTGTAAACAGCTCAAACGCGTCACATAACACTTGTCCAATCGTACAAGGCAAGGGACAAATACACTGTTTTTGGTAATTTTTTCCACCGTCTGTGTCTATGATATGTCTAGAACCAGGACTTTATGGTGAAAATATTCTTGCAACAATTTGTTTGAGTGCCTTATGTGCACACCTGTAGTTCTGCTTCGTGGCAAGTGATTGGCTGTTTTAACTCTTACTTCTACTGGGATTCTACTGGCAAACCACAGACGTATGGTGTCACAATTGCCTTATTAGTTTTGATACAGTCAAATGGGAGACGTTTCTGAAACAAGACACACTGCCAATAACCATGAAGCACAGCTGCCGATGTGCACGTAATACATCAAAACAAAATCTTGAAAAGTCTTTTTGCGACAAAGTCGTGGGTCTAACTATATCATTTACTAGTGTTGCCACTTTACAGTATGTTGAAAACTTTATTGTGAAACTGTTCATTATTGGTCAGAATCATTATCCACGTCAGGCCACGATATTTTTGGCCAACGAGATACGTCGAGCGAGACTATACAGTAGCTTGGAGTCTAGTGTGCTGGCAGAAAACAACGCGAATTTTGCACTCTCTATAACAATGAGCTGTATGTAAGGTCTACAGCTCATTAGTAGGGCCCGGTAGTTTTCGCGAAAATAATTTTGCATCGCTTTGTTTCAGTGCCTTACGTGCGCACCTGCATCTCGGCTTTGTAGTCAGTGATTGGATGCCGTAACACCCAGCGTGTGGAGGTTAAACCCGCAAATCACAGACGTGATGTGTCGCAGTTATATGTGTACTGATTGGCACAGTCAAATGAATAACGACTCTGCACAAAAACACTCTGTCAATAGCCGAGAAGTTGAGCTGCAGGTATGCACGTAAGACACTGAAACAAAGTGGGGCAAAAATCTTTTCGCGAAAATTACTGGGCCCTACTCATTAGTCATTAATGTTTGGCAAGTCTAGCCCAGAGCTCAGTAAAGCAGTGGAATCGTCCTGTCCCTATCTGTTAGTTAGCTAACCAGCATTCTCCGAACATGATCTAAGTTGTGTTGTAGCTGGCTATGTCAAAGTGTTTCTATAGGCGGGTGAACAACGCCGAGGCTTTCCTCCGCGCGTGGAGTTTAATCACTGCTATTACGCCCGAGCCATCAATCTGGCAGTAAAAGGACCCAATATTGCGGCAAACATGGTCATCTCATGGCGCTCTTCACTTTCCATGGAACTTGCAACTCTTTCTTCGAAGCTAATCAATGCAGTTCTATGGAACTGTTCAAGTGATCAAATATATGCAGTACTGAATGTTTGTTTGTTTCTTCATCTACTATGCGTTTCTATACCATCCATCCGATTGCGATGGAACTTTGGCGAGGTGTGCATGCGCCCGCGGAGGTTTCGGCAAAAAAATAGTTCTGGGAAAAACGCAGTAGAGGGGCAAAACGGGATACCCAGAGAATTCACGGACAAGGTAAAGTATGCCAGCACAGCTGGTGGTAAATATTTTGCAGAAAATAGGTGGCGATACAATAACTTATTTTTAAAAATTAAATTCGTTGAGAACAATTTCATTTTCTTTGTAGTAAATAAATCCATTTTTTTTCTAAATACCTTACATCCTTCTTTAAAAAGAATTCAAATAACTGTATCACAAATATCACTATAGGCCATTCGGAATAAAGTGAGCACTAAAGATTTAACCTTTGAAAAAAATCACTAGCCGTTACTGCATATAAGCCAACATTAACAACAGTTACATTATTGTTTGTGTGGTTGGTAGCGAATAACTGCATGTAGTCCCGTGTATTTTCTTATTTGAATACAGCATTAGTGAAACAACATCAACTGAAAACGACCTCTCTGTATTTAATATACATTAAAATATTTATTTAAGTTCTTACTGACATACCTACTGACTGTACAATTTTATTTAATTAGCGCCAGCACAAAGCGACGCAACCGAGTCGATTATCGTTGGCACATGCCGCTAACTCATCGCGCCGCAGAGGTAGTTTAAAATTTCACCGACAGATGGGACCAGAGTTAGGTTTTCGCCGCTTGGAAGCGAATTGCGTCATTCAGTTTGCTTGTTCGTTACGTAATGGATATCGGTTTCTGATAAACACATATAAAAGTATTAGAAGTGACTGTTCATTAATATCGTTGATAAATTATGTGAAGTCATTAGTAATGTAAGTTTTTCTGTTTTATGATCGCCAGCCTGAGCATCTGGAAATAGAAACAGCATTTTTTCCCCTGTTTCACACATTAAGAAAATACGTTATTTATTGTTTCTCTTTACGTGCGTCGTCGTTCATTGCAGTATGCTGAACGGAATTTGAATTCTTGAGTTGTGTGTGTCGTGTGTTTTTAGTGGCGGTTTTAATTTAAAAGTTAGAATAAACTGTGCATACATTTACGAGATTCGTAACGGTAATAGCGCCGTTAGAGTAGACACAGAGAAACCAGTGTTATAAGACGTTTACTCGCATGTCTTTATAACTAAGATTTTTACCGAGTATAGCACATATTCAACACCCGTGTATTTAATGAGTACATATTGTAACTAAAATTTATCGGAGCAGTGTAATGTCAATGTAAATATTGTACAAGCCTATGTAAATAACAGCACGTGGCAATGTTGATGTTTACATGCAGCGGAAAGATACAAACTGGCAGAAAACAGAAATTAATCAGGTCTTTTTTGAGTGCTCACTTTATTCCGAATCACCTATAGTATGGCTATGCCAATGTTAAAAGCAACACAATTGTTGGTTGCCAATGCTATATACGTAATTTTTTTTTTTTTTTTTTTGCGGTTAAATTGCTCTTGAGTGGTTCACACATGAATGAATATTTACTTTGCTGATGTAACATTGACTTTGTGACAATAAAGGTGTTTTAGAATTATGTGTGTGTTTAATACTTTAAGAACTTCGTTCGACCCCAGCTCTTGTGCGCCAAAATTGCAAACTAATAATGCCATCATTTCGGTACAATCTTTTAAGATCTTTGACGCAAGCACAAACTAGTCCGTATTAAATAAATAAGATTTATTTATCATCCTTTCATTGCAACAGCATTTATTAAAGTAGATTGCAGCCATTCTGAAGGCATATTACAAAACAAGGTGCAACCACCTCGCGTGTGTATCCGTATTCATATAACAGATTAGACTGTGCTCTATTGCTACTATGGACAGTTGAGGAATAAACACGTTTATTTTGTTAGTTTGCTGCATGGAGGGGAAGTTTAAACCGAGGTAAACCAAATTATTTGGCGCAACCAAAATAATTTTTTTGTATTGTTTATGGTGAAACACATATTCTTGATGAAATTAAAATAACTTTATTGTTTATATATTGCTGCCCAAGTGTAATATTTAGTTCATACAAGTAAGCTTCTGCTCTGAACCATTTGGCTGGAACACCGAGATTCATACCCGAGATTTCTTACACTGAGGATTTATCATGAGGTTCCATGGTCAAGGCAGATCGATGCGTGGCTTATCATAGTAAAAATATGGCTCGTGAAATGCATTTCGTATTTTTAACGAAATTTGCGTGTTTATTTTTCGTTTTCTGTAGAATTGGTTTTATTGGGGTCATTTGATAAATATGAACAATCAATAAGTACACTTACAAATTAATAGCTATAATGCTAATTGTAAGAGAAATGACAAAATTACTCTGAGCGCAAAGCTTTGCAGAAGGTAGCAATGCGTTTCCTTTCGACAATTTTAAACCAGCTAGTAATGTGACTTTAATCGCAACGTTTGCTTTTTCGTACAGAAATTAATTTTATTTATTCAATCATAAACACATTTTCAAGACATGCAATTTGCTATCAAATAAGAAGAAAAATAAATTAAAATATTTTTTAATACACAAATAAAATACAAATTCTAAATAACAGTTTTTTCTGTGTAGCCAAGTACCCAGTGCATTAATACGGATTCATTACATTAAAATAAAAATGCCAGTATTCTGCACGAAGACAAAATCATGTGAACAGTAGGCCTACTTTAAGTTAAGCAAAGCTAGTGGTTCACAGCTAATCTAAAAAACATACAAAGTTAACTGTTAAAAAATACAGTGCATAAGCGGAGGAACTGGACGACCTATAATATCTTCGTCCAGGTCTTAGTCAGAAACAAGCGACTTATATAATGTTGGATTACCAAAACACACGAATGTCTGCCACATTATGTAATAAAAGACTGTAACAACTTTGCTGTCCTGGGCGCAGACAGGTTCGTTTGGGATAATTAAGTATATTAATTAAATTAAAGTTTTTAATTTAATTACAATCTACATTAAATATAAAACACTCGCAATTCACGCTTTTAAAGTAAACACTTACTGATATCAAATACAGGTAATCTCCATAAAAGCGTAATTTACTACTCTAGTGTATGACTAATAACGACTCCCTCTCACAAATCAGTCCCCCGACCACATAAGTGTCTATCTAGAAATATCTCACAATACACAACTCAGTTCAACCAGTTCGTCCACTCTCACACTTACTCACGCCACTCGAATAGTCATCATCGTCCACACCTCCATAGCCTCTCCTCGATATGCTGGTCCCGCCATGTTCCTAGCTGCCAAGTCCGTCGCGAACACTCACCAGCTGAACCCCGCAATCACTTCTGTGCGCGCAGTGGGCCGGTATTTATAGTCGCCCGCGACGAGGCCCAGAATGTTCTCAGACCTCGCCGACCATGATAGTTGATGTAAGCTGAACATTTTAGATGCTACGGAAACATTCAGTTATGTCCGAGCTGAATTATTGTCCCGGAAGACTGACAGGTGCCCATCCATTCAGAACGTTCAGAACGCCTGTGACGTCAGCTAGGCTTGAGTGTCTCGCGTCGCAAGGGAAGGGAAGAGGGGGGAAAGGCAGTGGGGTGCAGTCCACTGACTCGTCGCGTGACTGGAGATAGCGAAGCAGTGGGAGAGGGAAGAGGAGGGGCGCATTCCGCTGTCTCGACGCCAGGGCTGTAGTTAGCCTGCAGCGGGAAGATAAGGCGACTTCTCCCAGCGCCCTCGAGAGGAAAACTTTGCAAGTATTTTTAAAAATTATCAGTACATGTGTAAGGGACTGAGCAAGAGGAACATAGTCTTTTAGTAAGTCTGTATTTTGGTAATTAATTTCATGTGTTTAGTGAAATGCTAATATAGTACACATTATAGTATAGATATGCTTCGATAAGTCATAAGGTTAGTGACCCATAGATGATATCTCGAAAACATATTTTTCAGCTTTCACTACCCTAATTTTCGAATTTGTAAAAATTCTTAAAATACTTTTTAGATATTTGCATGCGTAATTTTCGGAAGAATGACGAAAACACATTTTACGACATTTCACCACCAAAGCATAAGGAAACCTCACCAGGTTTATGAGATATCGAGGATATTATTCGAAATTATAAAATTAAGTCGGTTAAAATTCATAATGTTTATTTTCAATAAATCGTCGGTAACACTGAAACCCGTTCAGGTATCGAATTAGTTTTTACTTCGAAATGTAGCTTATGCATATCTCTAAAAAGCTATTTTAGAATATTTTGAAATTCAAGGGTTTCATAAAAATTAACGTGGTTTTAATTAATCCTCTGTTTCTTATAAACCAGTTGAGATATCGACATGATTTTCGAATAGGAATGAAGTTTACGTAAATACAAAAACACCTACTTCATGTTTTTTTTAATTCATCTAAAATATTTCAGAAATCCCGAAAAGCAAGTAATAAATAATTTAGACACAATAACTTTTTTTGCGGTCCTATTGATACGCAAATCTATTTGGGCAGGAACCTGTATATTATGCACATAAACATTTCTAAGAATTATTTTGGGCCATCTTGGCGTAGGTGTTTGGAAGAATCAGGTTTGAGGTTTTGGGTTCAAATCCCGTGTATGTCAAAGTGGTGGGAACTGCTTTATTATATACGAACATATTAGTGGCAGCTGACAGAATAAGTAATATTCTATTCGAATTGTGCAACGACTTTGTTAAATGTTAATATAACATTGGTCGTAGTCGTGACAGGTTTTGAGAGGCGGTGAGGGGTGACATGTGGTGGATATGGAGCAGCGTCTTGAATGACGGTAGATCCCTGTGTTATTATGAAATGTGAAGATCCGGTGGACTTTGCTGGGTATAGAACCCACATTACAACAATTTTTATATGAATAACAGTCGAAGCCGCTACGAGGACAACTAGTACATCTATCCATTAAAACAGTACTGCAACTCTGTTTTTTGTGTGTCCTTTGTTGCTGTCCTAGTTCCCACGATCTCGAACATGTTGCACAGAAGAGTGATATATGACCGGTACTGCACTCAGAAAGGATTACTGCCTAAGACTCTTAATACTTGGCAATGCATGGACAAACTGGGTACTAGCAAGTGCATTTTTTTTCCTGAAATCGAAAGGTTGGTAAAGAAACATTTTTCCTAGACAAGAAAGAACTTGCAATGTCTTTCAGGTTAATTTCTTTGTACTATTTGCCGCTTTCGTAAATTATTACTTTTTTTCCTTGTTGCTGATACGTTTGATAGTTTACAGCTACGAACAAACGGGTATTTATTAATTATCCTTGCAGAGAGGATGTAATTTAAACTACAGCCATTTTCATGGACAATGACACTGCGGCGACTCAGCATAACTCCCTCGTAAACCATGAAAATGGTTTAGTTTATTTTTGTAAAGCGCTTAAGAGGTATGGAAAGGTAGGATGTCGAGCCGGGGACAGGAATAACCAATCGTCGATAAAATCTGAACTATTCATCAAAATTCGATGAGATTTTTTTTGCCGAATAGATATTTTATCAGCGGAAGTTTATTAACATAGCACTATGCGGTAATATGTTTTACTTTCGAGTAAAAAATTAAAAACTGTTTTTAGAAAAATAAGGGCTTGAAACCACAAAATCTATAAAAATGGAAAACTTTCCTTTTTATAATGTTTAATATGATAATATATAGGCCTCTACGATAACCGAATTTCTACAATGCTCGCGTTTCGATTTGAAAATAATTTAAACATCCGTAAACCTCTCTCGCAGACACTTTCCGATAGTTACATTATTTTCAAATCAAAATGGTGCATGTGTTTTAGTCTTCAGTGGCCACCATCGTAGATGGTTCAGTTTTTAGGATTCTGCGTCGGAAATTCTGTATATACGTTGTGTATTTGTGATTGTTCTGGAAGTTTGTCGAGTTTACACGCTTGCAGTCTTTTGATTATTGATATTTTTCGAATTACTTTGTTTCATAGTATCAGTAGTAAATCACTGAGTTGAGCTGCTAGCCATGGGCGAAAGTCGTTAACAGTTAATTTCTTTAAAAACAATTGTTAATGATTCACAGCAACACTTCAGTTCGTCACACGAATAAAAAAATCAGAAGGCGGGAGCCGTTATCATGTTCACTGCGGAGTGAGGATGAACATATACTTTCGTTTTTTCTGTACTTTTTTTGGTATGCTGTAATTATATTTTCATGGTTTGTGTAGATTCTCCCATGGCCTATTATATTTTACCATATTTGTCTAGAACTGAAATTTATCAAATTTGTGCATGCTAATACCTGCTATAAGACCAAAATGATCTGATACACTGACAGGATTATAAAAACCACGTGGGATATGTATACACATCAGTCTTGACTTAAGACAACAATCAAGCAAATTTCAGACCATGATCCATAATTTCTAATGTTTTCACAATAATTAACAAGAGCAGATATCGAAAAATTGTAGCACAATTTTGTTAAAAATTGTTTTTACTATGTAGTCTAATTTCTTCTAGGCAAAAAAAAATTATATAGAATTGGCTAGTTATTTCATAAACGGAAATTTCCTGAGTTGCAGAATTAGCTTAAAAATTGTGTGATTTGTGTTGAAAAAAATTAGTAAACATATTATACACTGCTTTATCAAAACTTTGAAGAAGTTTTTTGATATATTCTCTGGTTTAGTACAAAAAAAATACTATCGTAAAAGCAGTAGAAATGATGGATGATGGCCTTAAAACACAGGACGCTTGGTTCAAGTCCAGAAAATGTGTTTGATGTGTTGTTTTTATTTCTCCCGGCCTGGAATAGCTTTGCTTGCCGGATGATGTGTTCGTGTGTTGGAAATGCCGGAAGAAGAGGAGGTTAGTGTCTGTTGTGGATATGCGGCCCACATTAATTTGGCCAGACCGGATGACAACGCATGCAGCCGGCCCCGCTGGACGTCGACGCAAATAGACGCCCCTTTCGATGTATCGACGTGATGACGTAACCGATACGCCGTGTTAGTCACCCCTTCTCTCCCCCTTCCCCTTCCCCTATCTCATCGTCCAACCACCTCCTTTCGATTCCACTTCGACCCCTAACTCCCTCCCCCTACCCCAGTCTATCCCTTCCACAACCAACCCATTTTAGACCCGATATCATGTTCCATTCCGGATCATTACTCACGAGTTTCTATCACGTGGGGGTATTTTTTTTGATGGGGTGGTTTCTAAAAGAGTATGGGGTAATGTCAGTCAGTATGTGGGTTTCGTCATTCACGCTTTCGAGGCTGTTTTTTCTATTGGCTCGTTGAGTCGTTGGTCATGTCGCGATGCCAGATAACCATTTCCCCTCTACTGTTCCACTGACACCCCCTTCCCTCGCCTGAGATTACTGCGCGAGCATATGTGGTCCACGTGAGTTTTTATTGCGGCCCCGTTCTAACCCGATCTGACAACTTACCTTCAAGGTCGAAGAAAGGGCTTTGAAAAATGAAAAGCGACCGACTGATCACCGGCCGATATCGCTCTTGTGTGCAGATTGCAAAATAATTGGTTGCACGTTTCTGTACATCTCGGATGCGATAGGGTTTGAACATTGTAGAACAGAGTTTTTCAAAATAGATTATTGACATTGAAATATAGAGCGTGATTGAGCACTGTCCTTATTACAAAGAAAATAGCAACATATATTTTCTTATTTAATGTAAGTTTATATTGTATAATTACATCAATGTCGATAAGTTTTATTATTTTAAAACAGAAAATCCAAAATCTATATAATACAAGATGTCCATAAAGTCCCGTTACCTTTACAAACTGGAACCACAGCCAAACGGAAAGAGGTGAACGGTTGCGGTTTTTGCCAAAATGCTAAAGGAGTTCCATAGTTTTTGTTTGTAAGAGCTATTCCTTTGTTTCAGGAATGACACAAAATGGCAACAAAACAGAAAGCACGGTGCGTACTGCGGTATGCAATTTTTTTCTTATGAATCCATCTCAAGATGTAACACCTTTAGATATTTTGGTGGGGTTACGTCAAAGGTTATGTGTACGCTACTCCAGTTTCCTCACATAAGGGCACTTCAACTATGGATCACGGAAGGTCTGGACAATGTCCGTGCAGCTATCCTTGCCTGTACATGGGCGGAGCTCGAGTATCGACTGGACGTCCTGAGGGCAACAAAAGGAGCTCACACTGAGATGGTGTAAATAGAAAACAAACTTTAGGACGTGTGGAACGTAATGGTGAAAACAGCAACCGTTTGTCTTTTTTTCAAATGACTGTAATGGTAACGGGACTTTATGGACATCCTATATATTTCAAATCAAATTGTGAAAAGGAATTTGGTGACCAGTTTCGAATACCATTGAGCCACCTTTACAATTTTATAATGTTCTTACTATATATTCGCGAATATCGGCCCGTCATGAACACGAAGCCGAAATATCTGTTTAATTGAAGAACACTATTATTTCGGCCATTTAAATTTAAGTATTATAATTAAGACTATACTAAACAGAGTTTCAAATGTTGCTGTCAAATCACATTCAAGCTTCAGAAATTTCCTAACAAATAGGTAACGATAAAATTCGGTACACTGTTGACGATACAGCCTGAAATAATCGTTAACAACATTCCATCGAAAAAAATACCACAACTTAATCAGTCCCCTCCCCCTCTCACTCGGAAAAGATCCAAGTTTGATAACTGGCACTGATTGTGTTTAATGACGTCACTAGCCAGTGGCTTTTCTATTTTTCATTTTCCCTTATCGTGCATTCCCATACTACTTCACACGCACCTGAAACATCCCTCGCTGGCTCTCAAGACCTGAGCTATTTAGAACCTTCCAAATGTATCACTTAATGTGGACATGAACGAACGACATTATAAAGCGATTTCGAATACTTGGAAGGAAAGGGTCTAAAAAAGCTTGCTTTTCAAGCAGCATTTTGGTCGCAAATACAGTTTTTGGTAGTTCAAGTTCTTGGAAACAATGACCGCTCAGACTGCCCGGAATACCAGATTAGCGAACGAGCGAATTTTAAAATTCGTCCATTGACTTATGTCTCTCGAGTTATGCCAGTGTTACCATGAGGAGTCAAACATATAGATATACAGAGTAATTTAATGAATGTATTGCATAGGCGTCGTATTCGATTTATGCGCTTGTTTGTTTGCATTATGAGATCTTTAAAATGTTTGTTACAATGGGAGTTTATAAATAGAATTTATTGGTTTTGTAAACGCATGCCGTTGCTCTTGTTTTGCTGATCAAACTTGTGTTGAATGACAAAGTACAAAAAAAACTAACAAGAGACCGATATAAAATACAGTCAAAATATAGAAAAAAAGTAAAGAAATCCCGAAGGAATTCTGTCATTTTGTAAAATTATTATATTAGACAACAAAGAATTCTAGAGATAAGATTCAGTCGAATATCGACACAACACACAGACACGGAAGACAGACACAAATTGCGATCTATTCCCGAAACGTTGCATTTTTTCGTTGTTTTTAACCTGTATTGTGCTGTGTATTGTATTTTGTTTGTGGTCCACTGTTCAGTGTTTTTGTCTACTTCCAACTTATTTCATATTGGGAATCTGGTTCTATATTTGTGTCTGTGTCCCGTGTCTGTGTGTTCTGTCGTTATTCGACTGAATTCTATCTATAGAATTTTTTGCTGTCTAGTTTAAAAAAAAACTGACAGAATTCCTCTGGGATTGCTTTATTTCTTTTTGTATGTGTTTTATATCGTTTTTTGTACTTTGTCATTCAACACAAGTTTGATCAGCAAAACATGAGCAATGGCGTATGTCCACAAACCAATAAATTGTTAGCTTGTGTTACCTAATTAAGCTGTCGATGGTGGGTTAAAAAAAAAAGATAACTGTAGTAATTTACGAGGTTGACTTGTCCAGGAAAGAGGTAGCGCTGCAAGGTATCATAAACTGTGAATTTCGTTGAAGGAGAATATATACAATATTCATGTCAATTGCACATAATAATTTAAATATTGTTTTATTTTGTATGTTTAATTCAAGATTATCACACAATAGATATTTTGGGCCTCACAATTGTAAATTATTAAATATTTCATTAACAGATATGCATTGTATGATTACATGAATAGTATTACAATACTTCATTTCGTGACTGATGGCTTGAATGTAGAGTGAGTAGGTACCTAGGAGGCCTACTATGTGTTGTGGCAACAGTGCGCCAAGAAGCGATACAACGGGCTTCTGGGTGAACGACTTAGTTCAAATAGGCCTACACCGAGTATATCCCTGTCTAAACATCGGAAATTGGCTGTGAACTACCAAAAAACTTGATCATTCTTTTCGAAGTTTCGAATAAGTAGATTCAATAGAACAAACGAGTCACATTTATTAGCACGGAAATATGTGAGTATACTTGTAACCGAGAACATCTCTATGTCACCCTAAGTGCTTACTTCACTGCGAATGGCCATTCATGCAATTGTATAAACAACTGGTCAAAGCACAGTTAGAAAAGTCAATGTGTTAACTTGTTTTGCACAACTGGGCACTTAAAAAAAAACTAACTGTTGCATCACACACTTCTGTTTCGATGATGACAGTTAAGATACTTTTGCAAATTTTCGTAGAAGATATTGAAAAAATTCTAGCGTAATGCAGCGTTAAACAATTTTAAATGTATTATATTAAAGTAATTATGTAGAGTGATGATTTACACGTAAAAGTGATTTCTCTCAAATTAGTTTCACACGCCGGCGAAACTATCAGATCACTGTTTTTTCTGTAATTACTTTCAGTCCTATTCCAACGAAGTAATTATTCCACCTCTTGATGCTGTTAAAAACTCTATTGCTCTTCCTGTAATTTAGCAGGAATTCACCTTCAAGCATTCTACTAAGTTTGGCGAATTTACCCTGAAACCTTGTCCTAAGTTTTGCGGTATCACCAACCAATAGACAGCCAGCATATGTTTAGTTCGAAAAAATTATATAATTTCTTTATTAATTCAATGCTACAATTGATTACAATACTACTAATTTCAGACAAAATTTCAAACACAGCAAACTATATACACTCCCCTTCTATTGAAACACTTGTCGAAGAGGAGGTATAGTAGGCACATATACCAGCGAGTCCCCAAGTGGATGTCAACACATTACTTGTCACTGCCTCCTTTTACACCCACAAGTAGGCTAAAATATCCACAAAAAATCGCAAATTAATAACACAGTTAGTATTAATTCACATATTTCTATACAACATTCACATTTGTATTCCTCAGGTGACGCTGATTCGTATGACGCCCAACATAAGAACCTACGACTTCAATTAATTAAGGTATATATACCCATATTTGATTTTTATTCAGCACACTGCTAGATATAAATAACATTTTTGGTCGTCACAAGTAACGGGACGCCATACAAAGTTTGCTACTAGTGACGGTTTTATTAGCCAACTGTAGTCAGTCATCATTTGTTACCATAAAAATTTAAACAGCCAAATATACAAATATATTGATTAAGTTGGGTGTATTTTATGTCATTAATTTTTGACTGTAAGATGTCGATGTTTAAATGAACATTTTCTTTATATTTATACGATATAAGTATCAATCACAGTGCTTTGTAAACTATGTAAGAATTACTGTTAAGTAACATTTTGATATGTTTCGTCTGCAGATATTCCTGCGGCAGTTAAGGAACTAACACTAGTGTAGTTAGTCACATTTGACTTGTGGGCCATGTGTTGCAGCTAAAAGACAGCTGTTATACTGTGAAGGTCTTGTCAAGGTCAACTAGCGAATCTGATGGTAAGTACAGCCAACAGGATGGTTTTGTAAACAGTAAATCTAAATGTGAAGAGTAAATTTCTGACAAACAATAATAGATTCTATTGCTGTGCAAATAGGCAAACTTGAAAAGGAGAACTATTTCTGTGACTACTGTTGCACAAATATATCAAATATATTATTTATGGTTGCTCTTCATAAACATAATACAAATTTTAAGAATTTGCTAAAGTTGGCGATGATACATTAGTAGATTAATTATTATTGTTTCACACGTAGGCTTTCCTGGCTCAAATTGCAACCAAAATTCATCCAACCGATTATAAAACAAGCCGCAGCTAGGCTATATCATGACCCGACATTTACTCATCGTTCGACTTTTTCAGTTATAGCATGTAAGTGATTTAACAATTGCATAAACCTTTATAATTTTTATTTATCTTCAGAAAATGCGAAAATGGTGCTCATGAAGCTCTTTTTGTTGTTCCATTCTGAAGTTCGCATGTTATATTTTAATTTAAAAGCAATTATTTAAAATGCGTATGTGAGTTAAGTGTTGTTATGTTCGTAAAATATATTGTAACTAAAGAAACAGACCAACTCGAAACATTAATATCCAGGATAGTCATATTATTTTCCATACAGGATTACAATTGATGTATTTCGTGTTTCATGATGGATTATTTCCATTAAAATTATGTTTCAAAATGTGAACATCAAACAAGATGTATTTTTCGAGGCATGTGTACAAGGGAGTGATAAGCAAAACACTGACGAGGATTTCAAGTGCGCAATCGCCTGCCAATCCAAGCTGCTCATTCTGTGTCATGTCTTTACGTCGTTTTCCTGTAACACTTTCAGCAGACATCCCATCATTTGACTTCTTCGTCGCTCTTAGGAAGGTTCCTGCATATGGGTATGTGTGTGTATGTGTGCGAAAATAGGCTACTATGCTATTGAATTATTTTTTCTAGTTTTACTACATTACGTCGATTCACCCACACTACTGGATTGATATTTTGTCGGTCCGAGATAAATGTGCTCGAAAATCTGCAATAAAACATATTACGGAGACAAACCAGAAATGTTACGAATTTATAAGAGGCCAATATAAATTACGAAGTTTCTGTTGCTTATGTCATATCACCGAACCAATAACAAAGAAAAAACTTCAACAACCCCTTTACGAAGAAGGATACATTAAAAATGACACTCCCAATCGCAGTACTTAATAACTATTTAGGTAAGACTTACAGCACATAACCACTGTACAGTGAAATGTGCAGTTTACTGAACCAGCGTAACTTTAAGGTCTCGAGTCCTAGTAAAGTTAGCAGAGTAATATTTTTAGACTAAGTCAAAGAATGACAGAGAAGGATGCTTTTAATCGGATTCTATACTCTAAACAGCGAATATCATCTAATTGTCAAATTCCTATATCGGTCATATTTGACCATTTTAACAAAATAATATTTTTTTGTTGTTTTGTTTGTATAGTTCTATCAATTGTGTCGCATTTCTCACGGGAAATGTGGTCAATTGGAAAGTAGCAAAGATTCTTTCGACAATGACGTAGTCAGAATTCTATTTCTGAGGTTGTCACCCAATGTGACTGTCAAACATTGCACTTTAAAATCCTTATGTATAAGCGCAAACATTTTAATACAAAAATATGAATTGGTAGAACATAAATGAAAAATATGATGACAGATAATATATAATGTCAAAAAGTTTAAGATATTTTTTCCACTTTCGCTACTATTCGAGGCATGCTCAGGACCCGAACACCTCACTTTCCCTTTCAGTAACACTGCTCCTGAACTTATAAATTAGCTTTAGATAGAGAAAGGAATATTTAGCTAGTTCAACAATCAGCATGTTAGAATCTACTGTCCTGTATATACTCTTCGTTTACTATGCTCCACAAAATGTCTGCAGTTCTGCTAATGCTGTTAAATAAATGTAACGAAATGAGCTACACATCAACATTTTCAACTCTGTAAGTAGTATGCTTTTTCCTGCAAGGAGTTTTATTTCGGCAGCTGCAAAGTTTGCCTGCGGCACACCTGTTCTTGGCGCCTGCGTGTTGGTGCACCTGCTGAACATGTCGAACATAACTGAACGAGACTTAGAATTAGTATGGGTTTCGAGTGGGCTTATTTATTCTGAACGTCAGTGTGCATGACGAAAATACTAATAAAACGTCGGTGGATGACCCGGTAAGGCGATGCCACAAGTGTTTGTAGCAAAAAACACTTACGTTCATCAAAATCTTTTAACCTCAGCAGTGGTCAAATATAAAACATTCTGAAAGAAAAGCCCTACTGGAAAGTGAACTAACGCTGACTAAAACTAGAATTTGGTCAAGGTTGCCAGCGTTATATGTCCTGACGTACTCGCTAGGAAACACGTACTGTGAGTGGTTAACACTAGTGATGGACTTCGTGAGTATGTCCAGCCTTAGTGATTCTCGAGCGAATAATCATGTCGTGCGCTAAAAGCAGTTTCTAACCACATAATTGTTTGAAAAGTTCCAAAACTTGTTTACTAGACCTAACAAAATATGTTATTCATCAGAGCAAAATGCCACAAGCAATACGCGTAATTTTAATGACCCTACAGAGATGCAGTTTATTTGGCAACGAACTTAGTCTGACAATAAAATATTTCGTTGACGCCAATGTAAAAACTTCTTTGAAACTCTACAAATGTACATTTTGAATGTTTTTGTAATGATTGTGTATGAAAAACTGAATGGTTTAGTGTATATACTCCATTGCTAGTGAAAGTTGTTGAATAGCAGAAAAAAAAATTCACAGTGGAATAAAAGGACTGAGCTTGAGAAAACGGAGCAAAAATGGACATAGCCAACAAACATACAAATAATTCCAAAATAGAAATATAGTCGGTACATAATGGAAACAAGAACAAAAGAAAAAAAAACAAAAGAAATTAAAAACCAAAAAGGAAAAATTAAACAGGCAAGGACCAAAGAATATGTCTGACAATGGCAACAGTGACGGACGAATGACAACGGGGACAATGCAAACGGACAATATAACAGAGTTGGTAATAGACAAGACAAAAAACACCAAACGTAACACAGGCGATTATAGTAAGCTCCCATCGACGACAATATACGCGATGTTTCGGGAAATGGTATGTGTTCCCATCTCCAGGCACACGAACAATCTTTAGGAATGATCATTGAAAGAACTGTGCAATGGGAGTGCATGACTGGATTCAGTTTCTTGGACGTTCTCCATTGCAAATTGAACGACTGTCAAAGAAAACTATACAAATAAAAGAAAACCATAATATAAGCAGAGTATGCTTTAGTCAGCAAGATACATACACAACAAGAAATTCCAAAATGGAATCGGG
>PNEQ01065275.1:71259-112359 GCA_003012365.1 Medauroidea extradentata
TGTCTTGTTTCGTCTCTTCGTTGTGTCGTTTGTCTTTTCTGTATATGTCTGTTATCTGTTGCGTTTTGTCTCGTCTATTTGTTGTGTCTTTTTGTTATTTTTCTGTTCGTGTCTGATATTTGCTGTGTTTTTTGTTTCATCTCATCGTTGTGTCGCATGTTACTTGGTTTTTTATTTTATTTGTTATTATTTTCATTTAGTTCCTGTTTGTTCCTTGTTTCTATTTGACCCGATTCCATTTTGGAATTTCTTGTTGTGTATGTATCTTGCTGACTAAAGCATACTCTGCTTATATTATGGTTTTCTTTTATTTGTATAGTTTTCTTTGACAGTCGTTCAATTTGCAATGGAGTACGTCCAAGAAACTGAATCCAGTCAATCTTTAGGAACGCCTGCAAACTGTCAGTCTTGGTCTTTCGTCCATCACTGTCGCACGTGCCATGCACTTTGTTTGGTTCTTGTCTGTTTAATTTGTTCTTTTTTATATTTTTTTCTGTATGCTGGTTTCAGTTCTTGGTGCTTCCACGTGTTTTTTAATACCATGGCACAAAATAACGCTCATAACCAAACAAATATTTAAACAATGTATTATAAAAGAGAACGGTTAATAACTCAGCGCTAAAAACGTCAGTTTAAAATTGTAGGATTTCTAGAGGCCAATTTGCAAAAATTAAATATCTGCAACATTATACAAAGATTTAACCAACTTTCTGAACATAATCCTTTTCTCAAGAACAATCGCTAACGTCGGAATCTCGTACATTTTATTGCTACGCAAAAGTCTACGCTTAGCAAGTGTATAATTTCGGGTAAATATCTGCAGAAAAAGTTAGTTAATATTATTATCAAGGTTTGTTGTTTTGTGTAGGTAGTTCGGGATAAAGTTTGCCCCTGCTGAAGTTCTACTTTCAGGCAATTCGTATCTTTCCGCGCGTAAAGGCTAATGACGAGACATGTGTAACCGCTCTGGACACGTCAATTGATGGTTGCGCGAGTAAGATGAACTGTGCGGTCAGTAGGAACCGCTACAGTTTGATAGGAAAAATATTATTAGTTATATACTCGTAAATACAATTATGTCGATTTCGTTTGATTTTGTTTCTGTATTGTTGTATATAAATAGGAAAATAAGCGGTGCTATATTGCGTAATACTGCTGCCAACCATACAAGCAGTAAGACAACTATACTTTAATGTTGAATTATATGCAGTAACGACTAGTGATATTTTTCAAGGTTACATTTTAGTACTCACATTTTCCCGAATGACCTATAGTTTTCTCCATTTTAAGTTTCAAAAACATGTACATTTGGAATATTGTTTTAAACGTTTTTTTATCTTCCGCGCACTCTTTAACTCAAAACCTTTCTCTTAGTGTGTGCGGTTGACTTTAGTTATCGGCTATCGCAGTTGTACATGAATGCAACGTAGTTATAGGTGATGCAGGATGAAACGAGCGTTTTTTAAATTCTAGTTACTGTTTTTCTTTCAACTAATTTGTATTTCCCTGTTCCTTTTTAATTCAAACAAAGAATCCTCTGCAACAACAACAGTACATGGATTGTGCTGTATTAATAAGGTAACGTATGAAGTCAGTTGAATAACTGTATTGTAATTTTTAATCTCGACATAATATGCTTCAAAAGTGCTCACTTTACTGGGAACAACCTGTGTTGCGTCGTTCGTCACATGTTTTCTTATCAGTTTGCTGGGCGACGGAACGTGCACAACGCGACGGCCGGACGTTGGAAACTTTTTTTCCTGCGGCGATGACGCGGAATGGCGCGCGGTCAACAAACACTCCCGGGATTTCCCTCCTCCCCCCCTCCCATGTAAGACGTCAGACTGACGAGAAGCAGGCGTCTACTCCGGGCTCTGGTATCGACCTTGGTCTCGCAAATAACACAGCCCACCATCGCCGTCGATGATTGTCTTCGCCGCGGGCAAATCCAGAGACCCTCAACTCCAGGAGTACCCCACTCTCTTAACCCGTGACCCATTGGGAGTGCTGGAGCAAGTGCACTCCTAAGGTACTTACAGAAACCTTCCCGATCTACTCAATAACGTAAACACTGCCCTAAAAGCGGTCGGTTAGGTGAGATGGTTTTACGGCTCTTTAGGGCCATGACCAATCATTTATTTCAAATATTTGAAAATAACTCAATTATTTTTTTTAACCAAATGCTTTGAAAAAAATTGAAACTGTGTACTGTCATACGATACACAATTTTGCCAGAGCGTTTATGCCTTTAGCTAGCAAAAATTTATTTTGCTTCATTTTGGCTAATATTTGACAAACAAATATTTAATATTTCATGGTCAAAAATCTAAAAATCCATTCGGTGTATTACAACAGAAGAATTCATACACAAACGATGATATATAAGTGTTAAAACAATTGAAAATTAATTTTTTGTGTATGTACTAATTTGCGTTAAAAAAAATAGTTTCTAAACCACTTCAAAACTAAAGAGCGAGTCCTTAACAACGAGGCCTTAAGAGCCTATGAGGATGTAGTGAGAAGAAAGGGCAGCATAACAGCCATGCCCGGCCAGGATTTTAACCCAGGACTTCTCGTACCGTAGACCGACGTCTGACTACGCTACGGTGGCCGGCTAAAACCGGTCGGAAACCTTGTGCGAGTAAAGTCTAACTCTGTCCGGAATCTCTCTAAAAATTCAACTCGATCTCTTGGCCGGATATACTCGGGAATACCCTGCTCGGGAGTAGGGTACATGTAGCCACCAGCAGACGAGCAAGGGAAAGCTGGCGAAAGAAGTAAACACAGTCTTCCGCGTGTGTACACAATAGAACATATGTTGTAGAGTCTGTACAGTGTAAGTTTTTATCTGATTTTGGTATTTCTGTTCTGAAAAACATATCTGGCAACTCCACTGTGTTGACTTTTAAACTATCCTGACTTCTTGAGAAAACAGGTTCTCTGAAATCCTGTTTAAGATGCTTTCTCAGAAGAGGAATGTGACAATTAGGCTAACATTATGTACAGACTATAAGGCATGCTTGAGTACATGTTCAACAAAGAAGACGGATTCGAAACTTATTTTAGTGACAGTTCTGGGGACGTTTATAAAGTAAAAATGTTGCCAGACGAACATAATTCAGGTGAGGATTTTTTTAAATGTTTGTTGCAATAAAAAATTATTGGTTTGTGGACATACGCCATTACTCATGTTTTGTTAAAAAAAAAAAAAAAAACATTATCCACTCGCGTCAAAGAACACAAGAACAACACGAGTAAGGGTGAAATCCAGAAATTCAGAATTGCTGAACATGCGTGGGAAAACAGCCAAATAGTACTCTGGGACTCAGCTAACCCAATTATTCAGGAAAAAGGCAGAATTGAAAGGAAAATTAAAGAATCAGCTTACATAGCCAGTAAAAAAATGTCATAAGCCAACAGAACATTGAACTGAAAAATATGTGGTTGCCTTTAATAAGAAATAAACAGTTTTACAGGAAATAAATAAATACAACCAATAAACAGGTTTATGTTTAATAGTCTCGGCAGAACACCAGCCAACATCACTACAAGGTTCTCAGCTAACCAGGATGTTTTGCCACTGTTTGGCAGAGACCATCCAGGATATATAAGCCAAATTTTCCAGCGAACTTCGTTCGCATCTTGGTGTTCCAACCAGCTGTGTCTCAGCCTGAAGACGGGGATAGATCGCAATCCCCGAAACGTTGCATTTCTTCGTTGATTTTAACTTGTGTTGGGTTGTCTCTTAATTTTTATTCGTTGTACACTGTCCACTATTTATGTATACATATATCTCTTATAATATTGTGAATCTGGGTTTTATTTGTGTCTGTCTTTTGAGCTTGGGTGTTGTCAAATTCTTGACTGAGGGAATACTTGCTGAGAAATATATATTATAATAACAATTTAAAAAACTGACCGAATTCCTCTGGGATTGTTTTCCTTACGTTTTCTGTGCTTTTTTTTTTTGTATCTTGTCACTTTGTTTTTCAATACAAGTTTTGTCAACAAAACATTAGCAATGGCGTAGGTTCATAAACCAATTAATTTTAATAATTCAGGTAGGAAATTAATTATACGATAGTTAATTAATATGCCGTGTGGCGTTTTGTGTGTTAGAGAACTTTCACTTTGCATTCTCTAATTCCTATGGGAATTTTCGAAAGTTAACTCCAGCATTTTTGTACATTACATATTACTAATACGCAATTATGCCTTACACATATATTGTACCCGTACAAAATTATATTCCGCACTGTCCGAACTATACAGGACTAATTATATAGGTTTGCCAAATCGGCCTCATAAATATACCGATTCTTCACATCTTGCCGATTTATTTTTAAATAAACATGTTTAAGTACGCTCGGAAATACCGTTTAACATCCAACAACTGAGTAGGTCCGATTTCGTGACCAATACTACCAAGTAGATTATACCTCTACTACATTTCCGTAAATGCCTCTAGTAGAGAAAAGAGACGCCAACTCAGCATGTATGCCGTACACGAAGTGTTTGCATGATACTAGTTACAAAGACGTTATAAGATTACTAGACTATTACGTTGCTCTTTTGTTTCAAAACCAAATTCAACGTTGACATATTGCATCCGAAGATAGGGAATTGTATACTTTAACCAGGACGGGGATAATATTTTTTTTCAACAAAAAAAAGTTGGTAGGACATTGCATGTTACGGGCTGCAATATGGCGCCGTTCGATTTGGTAACACATAGAGATGAACCGTCAGCATTGGTGTTGCATCCCTTGGCTAGTTAGTTGCTCAGTGCAATTTCTGCTAGTTCGCGTTTGTGTTGTCAGAAGCACTTTTAGGTAAGCTGTTTGGTTAGTAGTAGCACTTGCTTTTTTGTTATAAAAATTCAGTTATTTCTGCTCTTGCTCGATAAGTTACAGCAGAAGTTGCGCAAGGAGCAAGGCAAAAAATAACGACTGCTATGACAGAATATTAAAGACGTTGGAAAGTCGTGAAGCTAGAAGACGTTTACTTTTGGTGAGTAATATATGTTTGAGCATGCGTCATAATAAAAATAATTAAATCCCATTAAAAGTTACCTTGAAAGTAATAAGATAATCAGAATAGCCGAATTTGACCGCAAACACTAAACTAGTGAAGACATAATATTTTTTAGGTAGGATAAGAAATTGATCGTTCTGAATAAGAAAATATATAATGTTTTGATAAATGCCAAATATGTATCTGTGAGACTTAAGAAACATGGATAACAAGTGCATACAATAGATAGACAGATTTTTCTGATATTTTAATGTGTCTGATATTCTGAGATTCAAAAAATTTTTAAACATATTATTCATTGAAATAAATATAAACACCTGACTAACTTATTATAAAAAATTCCATAAGTCTACTCCACTTCGTCTATCATAGAAGTTTTATTGCAATTCCAATATGCATACGGCCATATTTATAAACATGCTTGTCTTCTGCTATATGTCGTTCGTGTCACACTACTAATGAAAGCTGATTTTCCTGCTACTTCGCTGCTTGTCAAAAATATAATTTACTCTAAGCTAGCAGAAATAGTTTACCTCGGGAACAAACCTTAGGTTACGTCATCTCGCAGTAAGCTCACGTCCGACAGTTTCCTCAAATACTCAGTCATGCTATCTTCTGTTTTCTTACATATACAGGCCGTTGAGGAATGTGCAGACATTCGGCCATTACTAGGTTATTATAAAACTGCTCAATGCGCATGAGTAATGTCGGCTTAGGAATAGCATGCCGTGGCACGTGTGTATACGCACTTCAAGCTCACCGCTACTTATTAAGGGCGTTCCATAAGAAAAAAAGTCACACTTTTATATGAAATAGAGTTAGTTTTGAAAACGTTACAAGGGAGTAGGCCTACATTTTTCTCTTACAACATAATGTAGTTGTACCAACTTTATTGTAAAGTCACTTCAAACACAAAATGAGCACGTTTTTAGTTTTTGTAAGCCGCAAAACCCAATGAACATAAATAAATTTAAAAATTCACACTAGATCTACATGTCACGGCCCACTGCTTGACATGGGTTACAATCAATTACAAAAAATGTTTGCATTTTTTTTAAATCTGATATTTTTTGTCTCTTTCGTGGTTTTTTTTAATATAGAATTATTTTGTAATTTATTTTTAAACTTGTTAAGCAGAATCCCGTGACATATAATTTCAGTGTGAATTTTTAAATGTATTTATGTTCACTGTTTTTTACGGCTTGAAATTACAATATTTGACTTGAAAGGGCCATTATAGGAAAACTGGTTAAGACATTTTTTTTCGTAAGAGGAATATGTATTCCCAAGTAACATCTACAAAACTAACAACATTTCATACAAATATAAAGTTATAATTTTTCACAGCTTGGACGCCCTTAAAGCGCATACCAGCGACCGAAAATGGGGAAAAAGGATGTCCTTGTGGTCCATTTTAGGTATATAAATCATTGCGCATAAGAATGTTTTAAAAGTTATACGCGTGTACAATACACCTTCACATTTAATATTACGTCATATAATAATAGGGTGACCACTGAACGTCTCATAGAGGCTAGTTGTAGGCGACAAGACAGCGTGACAGTTTACTGACTTGCACCTAGAGGCCAGGAGCAGGCGTGATGCTAGTGCTATGTCGTCCTTACAGCAGTTACCTCACTTCTAGTCCTTGAACGCACATAATACGTCCACGCAGGCTTCCAACCTCGCAGAAAGTCCTTGTCCGAGCCTTACACAAATATTCGTGTCGTCAGCACACCTGCTTCAAGGTCAGTGGCGGCTACTTCTACCACCGTGTCTTGGCAATATGTCACACTGGTCTGTCTTCTATCATTCACTCACTACTTTACACACATTCCCCACTGTGACTCTTGTAAACAACTCATTCTGTGTGACTCATAGCTGGAGGCATGATAATTTCGCGTATTGATCTTAGGTCAGGTTCAATGACAGTAATGTATAATCTATTTTGTCAGTTCTATGATTAGACGACAGATGTTTTAACACACCTTTGACGTCTACAAGCCAGTGTTAAGTAAGAAAACAAGTCTTTGGGATTACACGTACTATAAACTTGTACGGTTATAAATAAGCCAATGGATATTCGACTTCGGCTAGTGAATATATAGGAACGGACCGAGAAGTCTAGGCTGTTGCAAAATGAATACGCGAAATCCTCGTGCCTCTACTCATAGCTTGTTTTAAAATAACTCCTTTACTGTAATGTCTAACTTATGCTCTACCCCTGCAAATAATACGTTAGTACTGCAAACACACCCGCTCCCTTCTCTACTGGAATTTTTGCCAATCCCCTTATAAAGAAACCTGGACCTTCATCTGTTTCCAGTAGTCTTTTATTTTTAATGCATGTAACTACTAAGTGGTTTAACTCCTGTTCTGTCGAAAGGGTTTTTACTGCGTCTACGCTAGCTTTTACCTTTCTCTTCTTAGATTATAGGTCAAACTATAGGGATCTCTAGGGAGGTAGCCATGTCTGCCAATCCCTCTGTGTCGCGATGAATGCCTCCCTATTATTAGGGCCCAGTAGTTTTCGCGAAAAGGTTTTTGCTGCACTTTGTTATAGTGCATTACGTGCGAACCTGCATCTCTGCTTTGTGGTCAGTGATTGGATGCCGTAACATACAACGTCTGGAGGATAAACCCGCAAATCACAGACGTGATGTGTGGCAGTTATCCATGTACTGATTGGCACAGTCAAATGAATAACAACGCTCGACAAAAGCAATCTGCCAATAATCATGAAGTTGAGCTGCAGGTGTACACGTAAGACACTAAAACAAAGTGGGGAAAAATATTTTCGCCAAAACTGCCGGGCCTTACAAATTGCATGAAATCTCTCCCTTGTACCTTATAGGCATGCACATATATATAGAGAGTGTTTCTAAATTCTACCATCAAACTTCGGCTGCTAATACCTAATGAAAAATTAAGCAATAAACATAAAGGACACCTAGTACCCAAACCGAAAAGTGCGGGAGCAATAAGCTCTTTAAAATTGAAATTAGAAACAGTTTTTTCTCGAAAAATCAAAAACCATATGCGATGAAAGGACCAAACCCAGAACAGTGTTTTATGTTATCGAGATCTGTAATCCCACAGCAAATGCTCGTTCTAGCATTCCGCCATTATGCAAATCACAGGGGTGACCACCCTTGTATGTCGTCAAACTTTTGCACTGTCTAGATATGGAAGTATTTGAGGACGAATACTTGGCGAGCATGACATGCATAACAAAAAAGGTCCTCTTGTTGCAAGTGTGTAGGATACACCATTTTCGTTCACAACGATCATCAAGACCGTATGCTATGTGTGGCGGAACAGTGCATTATGGCATTCGTCCGCCACGTTGAAGTGGCACGACATCTACCAACATATGACAAACAATTACGACAGGGTATTTGATCTTGTAATGTTTGATTTAACCGTAGTGAAGACGTGTTATCCTGAGGTATGATTTACTTGATTTTAGTAACACGAGGAAATGTGTCAGGATTTTACTATGTAGGCCTATCTGACAAACAAATAAAACCTCGTATAAACATGACGACGACCATTGTTTTAAAAAGGGGTTATCATGAGCACCTTAGTGTTTAAGTGTAGTTAAACAATGTTGAATGTCCTAAAGAAACCTGTTATGTGTTTCAAACCCGGCAGGTAGGCAACCAGAACAACACCCATGAAATGATGGTTGTGTATGTCAACAGGACAAGGTTCCAGAGAGTGGTATTCAACTTTTCTATTGATAAATGCCGTAAAGTGGGCGAACATAGCAACAAAACGTATGAAATGTGCATTCATTACATGCCCTGCATCATGTCCACCTCATGACACCGTTATACGTCTCTCAAAACATCCTTGTTATGAACTGTCCACAGTACTTATCTAATATCCGAACATGGTGGCGCGAATTGTGGTGACACAACAGGGAAGACGAATTTATTGTTTGTCATAACCGCTTACCACACTGTGGAGTCGAGCTAAACACACGCTACCGTCAAGTGGAGGGTTTTTGTCCTGATGTTCCATGTGATATGTTCTGACATTTACTCAGCGAAACATACTGCAGTATTGTGAACAGAGTGAGGACACGCACGTAGTTGTGTAACGAAATGGATAGTTTAACGTGGTCAGAGATGGCTGACATGCACCTAGTGTATGGAGCTGCACAGTGTAATAGTAGAGCAGCAGTGGGTATGTACAGAGACAAGTATCCGAACAGACGTGTACCACATTATTCTACGTTTGCAAGTATTGATAGGAGGCTTCACGTAGAGGGAACATTCACGGCGAGTACAGGAGCTGCACAGTACTGTTATTATGTTAAATCACATACATTATTTTAGGGACTGGAAAATGTCGTGAATTCAATGACCTGTAGGTATGAATCCACTGTATTGTGCATACTAAAGCCCCGTCTATTCGTTCATTGTCTGCTGTTCCACTGCGTAGCGGCTAGTTGACTAATAGTCGTGGCTTGAATGTACAGTACAGTGGATTATAGTCTGCAGGTCATTGAATTCGCGGAATTTTCAAGTCCCTATACATTGGGATATCACTGTTCCAATACTGCACATGTTGCAGGCCGTCCTAGGTCGGTACGAACACCTAACTTTGAGCAGGAGGTGCTGCGGAGGTTTGATGACGTGCCATCTACAACACTCGTCAAGTGGCGCATGCAGTCCGCACTGTACACGTGAATGTGTGGAGAGTTGTAAATGAACAGCTGCTCCATCCATATCGCCGACAGTAACTGCACCATTTGAAGGCTACAGTTCGTGCAGTGGTGTCTACAACGATGTGCAGGAGACAACCATGTTTTCCACGCATCGTACTGTTTACCGATGAGGCGCGATTCACAAGAGATTTTGTGTTGACTTCTCGTAACGGGCACATTTGGGCGGAGGAGAACACTCATGCGACCTTCGTGTTCAATCACCAACTGCAATTCAGTGTTAACGTATGGTGTGGTATTGTAAGTGACAATTTAATTGGCCCATACATGTTACTTGCTCGTTTAAATGCAGACAGGTACCTGGTGTTTTCTCAAGATGTTTTGCCATAGTTGCTGGCAGACGTCCCATATCAGACTCGACGACATATGTGGCTGCAGCATGACGGTGCACCTCCGCTCTATGTTGCACGTGTACGATAGTACCTGAACAACACATTTCCAAATAAATGGATAGGCCGTCGTTGGCCGGGGTCATGGCCTGCCAGGTTCCCAGATCTTACACCAATTGACTTTTACCTATGGCGGCTATGAAGAGCTTGGTATACGAGACCCCAATAGTATCTGAGGAGGATCTCGTCGCCAAAATACAGGCTGCTGCAGAAGTGATATGAACTACGCCCGGCGTGTTTTACCGTGCTCGACAATCGTGGCGTCGTCGATGTACACTCTGTGCCGAGGTTGGCGGCCGACAGTTCGAGCACCTCCTGTAAGACTAATGTACTGCAGTTATTCGGTCATTTATGCTATGTGAACTGACAGTAGTTCAAATAAACTACAGACAAACGACCGCAATGTAGCATGTGTTAACAAATTAGACACAATAACTTTGTGTTTACATACTGTACTATTGTATTTCTTTGCACAATCGAGTTTCTAGCATTGCGAGGTTATACCTGACAGATACTGTACCTACATAGTAGATGCACATGTCATACGCACATTGTTATTTTATACTCCTAATGTATCGCATTTATCAACAGAAAAGTTGAATACCACTCTCTGGAACCTTGTCCTGTTGACATACACAACCATCATTTCATGGGTGTTGTTCTAGTTGCCTACCTGCCGGGTTTTAAACACACAACAGGTTTCTTTAGGATATTCAACATTGTTTAACTACACTTAAACACTAAGGTGCTCTTGATAACCCCTTTTTATAACAATGGTCGTCGTCATGTTTATACGAGGTTTTATTTGTTTGTCAGATAGGCCTACATAGTAAAATCCTGACACATTTCCTCGTGTTACTAAAATCAAGGAAATCATACCTCAGGATAACACGTCTTCACTACGGTTAAACCAAACATTACAAGATCAAATACTCTGTCGTAATTGTTTGTCATATGTTGGTATATTTCGTGTCAGTTCAACGTGGCAGACGAATGCCATAATGCACTATACCGCCGCACATAGCTTACGGTCTTGATGATCGTTGTGAACGAAAATGGTGTATCCTACACACTTGCAACAAGAGGACCTTTTTTGTTATGCATGTCATGCTCGCCAAGTATTCGTCCTCAAATACTTCCATATCTAGACAGTGCAAAAGTTTGACGACATACAAGGGTGGTCACCCCTGTGATTTGCATAATGGCGGAATGCTGGAGCGAGCATTTGCTGTGGGGTTACAGATCTCGATAACATAAAAAACTGTTCTGGGTTTGGTCCATTCATCGCATATGATTTCCGATTTTTCGAGTAAAAACTGTTTCTACTTTGAATTTTAAAGAGCTTATTGCTCCCGCACTATTCGGTTTAGATACTAAGTGTCCTATATGTTATTTGCTTAATTTTTCATTAGGTATTAGCAGCCGAAGTATGATGGTCGAATTTAGAAACATCCTGTAAATGTGTGGCTCAGCTCTGAGACACACTTGGATCATGCCCTTCCTCTGACCACCATCATAACACAGGAGATTAGGGTAGACAAACCTGTTTCCACTACAACAATTTAAATCATAAAAATTATCAGTTTTAGTTGATTTCATATTTTGTTAATTTTTTCTTAACACGCCTTTCAATCACATACCTTCGCTATAGTAAACGATATGATTAATTCTGTGTAAATCTAACACCCTGCATACGTACATGCCCGTGCACGCAAGTTATCATGTTAGGGCACATGCATCTGGCTCCTGAGACTTGGAATACAATTTACTGTTGTAGCATTGCTGCTGTAAATTTTCTATTTTTGAACAGCACATATTCTTCCACTCATTAACACCTTTTTATTTAGTTCTATGTTCTCGTATTGTTATATGCATATCAAAACATACGAAAATAATATCGTTCCATATTTGCTTCCTGATGATTTGAATTCAGAAATTTGTCTCATGTAGGACTACATTTATACATTTCTAGGTGCATCAGTTTGATATGGATCTTAACATATGCGTGAAGCTGCTTCCTTACGATTAACTGCTACTCCAAGTGTTTTACTCATAATTATGTTACGTACTAGTTTATTTATTTACTGAAAAAATACAAGAAAGTTTGTTAGAAAATAGTGGTGGACTGAGCGACGAAAGCAATCCTGCGCTAAAATATTTTGCCCCTCTACTGCGAGCGAACATAGACGACAGGTCAATATCTTCGACGTGTGGTGTACACGTATGGCAGGGAAAACTGCTTCGTTTCAACCAATTTAGCCAGGAAAGCAGTAACACAGTAATTACGGAACAAGTCCGTACGAACCTACCAAAGGGACGTATTTCAATAGGCAGCAAACCAACAACGCACTCGAAACAGTCAAACCGGCATGAGAAGGGACGTCAAAGAGCATAACATTCGAAAGCAAGCAACGTAGAAGGAAACTCTCCACGCTTTTATTACTATTACATCGTTAGAACGTGGACACTAGAAGAAAAAAATATGAGCATAGGACAAAACACACAATCAAAATAAATGCTTTCGTGTAAAGACCTGAAAAATTTGCGTTTTCTTTTGGTTTCAAGCTAGATTTTAAACACACGTATGTAATTTAGTGTCACCACAGAATATTTACGTACACAATAGTGAAATGGCCGATAGTAAGGGCACGGTAGTTTTTGCGAAAAAATTTTTGCCCCACTTTGTTTCAGTGTCTTACGTGCACACCTGCAGCTCAACTTCATGATTATTGGCAGAGTGTTTTTATGCAGAGTTATTATTCATTTGACTGAGCCAATCAGAACATAGATAACTGGAACACAGCACGTCTGTGATTTGCGGGTTTAAACTCAAGACGTTGTATGTCACGGTATCCAATCACTGACCACAAAGCAGAGATGCAGGTGCGCACGTAAGGGACTGAAACAAAGTGAGGCAAAAATATTCTCGCGAAAACAACCAGAACCTACCGATTGTTAAGAACCCTTGTATTTCGCGAAAATAATTTTGCCTCACTTTGTTTCCGTGCCTTACGTGGACATCTGCAGTTCTGCTTCGTGGTCAGCGACTGGATATTTTAACTGTCACGAGTCTTGGGATTCTACCGGCAAATCACAGACGTGTGGTGTTGCAGGAAAGTTTTTGTAATTGGCTCAGTCAAATGAGATACGGCTCTTCACACAGACACGCTGCCAATAACCATGAAGCAGAAATTGAAGATGTGCACGTAAGGCACTGAAGCAAACTGGGGCAAAATTCTTTACGCGAAAAAACAGGGTCCCTACTGATAGTACGGCAAACTCAGTCATACACGCGAGTAACATGGCAGAAACGCCTCAAGTCAATCAGCTTAAGGTGGCCGCCCTGCTATCCTGCAGCCAGGCCAATAGGAAACCTGCCGTAGCACGCAGGATCCAAATATACACGGGGCTGGTATCGACAGCCTCGGGCAGCCAATAAATGACAAAGTTCACCTACGTCACACAAGACGCCACCTTATTTCACGTCTATATTACTATTTAGTCTTAGAACCCGGAAAAATTTGCGGGTTCACTGACCAGTATACGGCTAGCCTCCAAGAATGTATGTTTTCTCAAGCAGACAGCAGCTGCTCAATAGCTGCTCGCTTCCACGGTAAAATGGGAATGTGATTAGTTACACTTTTGTTATTGGCTCAGAGACTTCCAGAGGGTGTCAAATAAGTCAAGGGCCTATTGCGGAAGTGATACGAACGTGCAGTTGCTGTAATTCTAGCTTGTGTCGGAAAGAAAACGCGAAATTTTCAGGGCCCTATTTAGTCTGGTGTACAGCCACTGACACAAAAGGCTCATGAATTATTAGGGACCCGAAAAATTCTCCTTTTCTTTCGGGCGCACGCAAAAATTCAAACAACTTTTAGTTCTTTTGTCACTTTCTTAATAGGTTTATTTGACTCCTCTCGGAGATCGTTGAGCCAATAATAACGACGAAAGTAAATTGAGGCCAAGTCGTGTTGTCTCGCCGTGTCAGTGTGCAACTAATACGCAGTTGCTGTCTACTGGAATACACATATATTCTGTTTCATATAAGTTTGGATAAATTTGACAGCAACTTATGGGCAATAATTTGTTAGTATTTTGTGGTTTGTTGCACAATGCAAGACATTTTTAGCTCTAAAATGAACCTGAAATGTCAATTTCAGCATTTACACTGCAAAGCTTGTCTTGCGTAGTGACAAAAATGACAAAATATTACAAATTATTGCCCATGCGTTGCTGTCAGATTTATCCAAACTTATATGAAATGGAATATATATTCTTGGAAGCTAACCTAAAGGTCTGTGAACCCGAGAATTTTTCCCGTCTCTAATTAGTAGGGACGTGCAAAATTAGCGTTATTACTTGGGCACAGACTAGAATTCATTGTTCTCTACACACCAAAGTACAACTTGCTATTACTAGGGCCATGAACTTCTCGTAGGGCCGTGGTGGCCGAGAGGTCAGACCTGTCGCCTCCCACCAAGGCGATCCGGGTTCGATTCCCGGCGGGGTTGGTCCCCGGATTTTCACATGTGGGAATCGTGCTGGACGATGCCACTGGTCGGCGGGTTTTCTCGGGGATCTCCCGTTTCCCCCGCCATTTCATTCCGGCGCTGCTCCACCCCCACCAGCAGTAAAGACCTCGATGTTAAGCGCTGACCAAAATCTCTCTCTCTCCCATCAGCTTCTCGCGAAAAAGAATTTTGTCTCTGTTCGTTTCAGCGCATTACGTGCACATCCGCAATTCTGCTTCATGGTTATTGGCAGCATGTCTATGTCAAGAGCCGTATCTCATTTGACTGAGCCAATTACAAAAACTTTCCTGCAACACCACACGTCTGTAATTTGCCGGTAGAATCTCAAGGCTCGTGACAGTTAAAATATCCAATCGCTGACAACGAAGCAGAACTGCAGATGTGCACGTAAGGCACCGGAACAAGGAGAGGCAAAGTTATTTTCTCGAAAAACAAGGGTCCCTAGTTACATGAGGTTGGCCATTCTACCGTGGAACTTTGAATGATTGGACAGAAGAAATCGTCGCTGTAGACTACGACACTGTCGGGCAACAGGAGACGTTGAACGAGCGTACAGCTGTTTGGAGTGTAATCTGTTGGCAGAAAATAACGCGAATTTTGACGTCTCTACTAGACTAACATCTGCTGGAGGGCGCTGAACCAATAATATAGAAGCAACTAAGTACTAGCCTAGTCACGTGGTATCACTGTGTCAGCGAGCAGACAACAAGTAGTTGATGTTTGCTTGAGTATACAGGCACTCTTGAAGTCCAGTCACCAGGCCAGCAAACCTGGGCCTCCAAGTAAGGGTGGAGGACCTGAGGGCAGAGTATCACACACCCAGAGAACAGGCTTCTGATTGGGCGCCCGTACCTGAACCTGAAGGATGACATTAAAAGCAATTTGCGTCACAGGTTTCTCTCGATGCACATTCATTTGGTATGAATCGTTAAGAGTGCGTGGTAGATAAATAAACGCTGTAAACATCAATTGATTTCTAGCGCTTTTTTCTAAGCCAATATGGATAACATACTCAATGACAATCCTAGATAATGGTATTTGCCAACTTTATGAGTAAATATTTATCTTTAATTACTAATTTGTTACGCGTGATCTCTTGCACCGCAGTTTAATGCACGAGGTTCCGGCGTCAGATATTGTGCCTCAGAAGTTCGTAACACTGGAAACAATTTTGTTTAAAACGTCGGCTAAAACTATTGTCTAGGATTGCTATTGTTTAATTTTCGCAAATTGGCTTTAAGAAACCTACAGTTATAGTTAACGCTTTTAGCGTTGAATTATGTACCACGCCCTGTTAAGAACGTATTTTAAAGCTATGAACTAACGTTCCATACCATTCTCACTTCCCACTAATAACAACAACGCAAATTCTAAGTTTCATTTCACAGTAACGAGTGTGAAATATTTGTGACTTAAAATATTATCCAGGGGTAACTTAATTTGTATCTCATAGAAAGAATCATGTGATTAGGTTGTTCGAAACATTGAATACATAATTATTGCCGAAATGTTTAAGCAGATACCCTACTTATGAAGACATTGTAGAACATATAAAAATGTAATTACGTTTCATTAACGTCTTGTCCTAAATAACTTTTATAAGCTATTCGTTAAGATAATTGGGGAATGAAAAGACGAGTAAAATAATATACATAGGCCTACATGCATAGCATTCGTACAGACATACGGTATATTCATACATGCATACCTACATACAGACTTAAATTTGGTCACAGAACACGCTCTGTATTTTCTTAGGGATAAAAAAATAGTATTGAATAGTAAGGAATATATGTTTCGGTGAGCAGCTTAAAGGGTATTGATCCCTACCACCTTGGATTTATCTGTTTCTTCTCGATAACTTCTGTTCCAGTAGTTGTATCAAAATTTTTGTCACGGCAAGGCATATATACAAACTTAATAGGTTTTCTATAATTGCTGGAACCATGATATATTCATTATTTTGCAATTGCGACGGGAAACGGCTGAAAAGGAAAAATTGCTCTATTTACGGGAGCGACTACAGAGGCCACAAAATTAACAGAAACCATGCTATATGGATTCCATAAAGTGAATGAAACAATAAACTATGCCTTGTCAGCACGAAAAAACTAAAACAATGTGTATATTCCCTGGTTTATAAGAAAAACCGTAAAAACGATGTGACAGGGATCAATCCCCCCCCCAAGTCCCATGGCTTCTTCCTTGTTCCTGACACTATTTCTGACAATCGCAATACAAATTAGCTTATGATTTCTCACAACTTATCTATTTCCTGTTTGCTTGCTTTAGGAGGTTCATAGTTTATTTCTAACATGTTAATTATAGAAAATATCATAACGACCTTTAGTTGTCATGCTGTAGAATCATAAGTAATAATATTACTGAAACTTTTCTGCGTTATAGATGCACTTTACTTACGGTCTTATTGCACAAAACCGTGAGAAGTATTTTGGCCATAAATGTGGGTGAGTGAGAGATTTTGGTCAGCGCTTAAGAGTGCGTGGTAGATAAATAAACGCTAAAAATATTAATTGATTTCTACGTTTTTTTCGAAGCCAGTATGGATAAAATACTCAATAACAATCCTAGATAATGGTATTTCCCAATTTTATGAGTAAATATTTATCAAAAAATACTAATTCGTTTCGCGTGATATCTTGCGCCGCAGTTAAATGCACGAGGTTCCGGCGTCAGAGATTGTGCCTTAGAAGTTCTTAACACTGGAAACAATTTTGTTTAAAACGTTGGGTAAAACTTTTGTTTAGGATTGCTATTGTTTAATTTTCGCAAATTGGCTTCAAGAAAATTACAGTTATAGATTAATGCTTTTAGCGTTTAATTATGTACCACGCCCTCTTAAGAACGTCTTCAACGCTGGTGAGGGGTGGGGTGACATGAGGTGAGTATGGGACTCCGCCAGTATCGAACCTGGATCGCCTTGATGGGAAGCGAATGGTCGGACCAACGTTGGGCCACCATACCATGGCCTCTAGACCGTAGACGACATGCGACTGTATAGCAGAAAGTTACTATTAAAAAGTTTTTACAACTTCGTAGGGGATATATGTTTTGTACCACCATTGTTTATTTTCATATTTCTTTGAGACGTATTACGTACAGTCAGTAACTTTCTATGTTCTGCACTTGTGGCCCTGTTGCATTCAACAAGGTATATGGAGTACATGTATTAATTCGATTAATTAAGGCCCCAATTTAGTGATCCGCTCATAAAGACGGTGTTAGTATCGACTCGAGTACCAGTATAGACCGTATGTTTACTATTATATTTTCTCCATGCGATAAACAAGTGTGGCTATCGTTACGTCAGCGTCAGTAAAGTTTTCTTCTAGGTTGTGGTGCCTACTGAGCATTCGGCGCGGAAAGCCAGAGACTTGGGAGTTGCAGCAAGCGCCGCTTGGACGCAGCACTGATCACGTCGCGTGTCGAAGGCACGGACCCATGCACGGACCACAAGCGGAAGCGCTTTCCAAAAATCATGAGGTAAGGGTAGGTAAGAAACTGAGTGAAATTTACCCGTGTTCGAATTTTCATCTAACGTCTAAGGTTAATTTAACTGCAAGCTAGAAAGATTAATGTTAAAAGTTTGGTAAGGGAAAATTTCTGCCGCTTGAACGCTGGTATCGGTAATGGGTGCAAACTGACCACTCACAGAGCTTTCCAAAATTTCATGTTTCTTAAAGTAGATTATATAAAACGCGAAATAGGTTTATTTTCACTTTTCAATTACGTTTAATGACTTTGGTCGTTTCTAAGCCTTTTTAACTTCAATTTTACTACAATTTCGTATTTTTCTGGTCCCTTAGCGATAGCTCCGAAACTAGCAGCTGCACCAAAATCTCCCTCAAGAAAACACATTTTCTCCCTAGCCTGTAGTAGAATTAACCTTAAAACATTTTTTTTTTAATCAACTCATTACGTACACTGTTCTCGAACTCGAACAAAGTAAACGACGGTTAACATATGAAAGTCGCCTATTGCCAAAAAAAAAATAATAAAAAAATATATTGTAAACATAACCTAAACCACGATTCTAGCATTACATTTTAAATACTAACAAAATAACGTGTAAAGCGCGCTCTGCGAACGGCATTTACCAAAATATTTTTCATGTGGAATATATGTTTCTTTTATTCCCGCCATCGACAAAACCTGGTCTCGTGACTGAGATATACTACCCTACTCCAGCGAGTGAGGCCCTTTTCACTGAACTCTCTGCACGCCCGAAGGTTTCCGAGAGCGATGTAATTCGGCAACTTTCGGAAATGTTTATTTTTACCAGAAAAAGCGCGAAATGTTAATTATTTAAATTTTTTGATACGATGACACGTCCGAGTTTATGTGTGTGAACAGCTAGTTGTTCACTTGAGTGTGGAAACATGGAGTTTATGCCGATGAGCTTGCTTAGTAACTCGTACGTTGTAGCCCCATTTTTTTAAATAACTGATGCAGAAAATATATGTGTTTGGTTATGCTTAACAGGGATGCCCACAAGGGAGGATCATTGCGCAAGTTGTGAGTTTAGAATTTTTTTCAAGAATATGTTTTATCATAAAACGAAAAATGTTTTCATGATAGTACAAGTGCTATCGTGGTATTACCTACAGAGTAGGCTAGTAAAAACCAGAGCAGTTACATTTGTTTACTATTGTTTCTACGGAATGGTAGACTACATATCTCTCCAGTACTAAAATGTAAATCGTAGTAAATTTGTTTCATAGTTTTGGGGGGAGATTTTGGCGGCGGGGGGACTTTTGGGGGGGATTTGAGAATTGTGTCTTGGGAGGATGGGCACCCCTGGATCTGGAGCTATATTTTTGGTCGGACATATGGCTTATTTATTTATATAGTGTTTTGGGCCAATGTGTACGACATAATGTATTTATTCTACTCGCAAACCACGCTAGCAGTCCAAGATTTTGTAAAAAAACTAACAAAGAATTGGTTTAGAATAGTAACTTACACCTAGTCATTAATGATTGCGAGACCTATAAATGGTTGCCGCAGGAACAATAATGTGAACAATAATTTAGTGATTAAATTATTAAATTTTGTGTTCTGTATCCATTTGCTTTCTGTATTTCATATGTCATAAAGTGCTTACGGAAACTACTTCGGATCCACTCGATAGCAAGTTAATCGGTCGGAAACATCATGAGATAAAGATGTACCGGCCCTCAAGATTTCAAAATGTTCAACTCGATCCCATTGCCGGATCCACGTAGACCTAACCTGCTCGGGAGCAAGAAAGATAACAGCCAGCCGACGATACGAAGGAAAGCGCGCGTAAAAAGGAAACAAACTCACTCCTGCCTTTGTACATAACAGAAAATATGTTGTAAGGCTGTTCGAATACATGTACACGGAAAATACCACGTCATATCGTAGTACTTCAGTTGAATAAGAAGTCTGGAACTGTTTATAAAGTAATAATACCGCCAAAGAACATAATTAATGAATGTAATAAATTATCATTACTTCCATTTTCCCTCTAGGTTTTATAAACGGGCTTGGGACCGTCTAAGGGAGCATTAAAAATTGTGACTCTATTGCTTCTACAGCAGCACAGTGCCAGAGGTACCTCCAGATACTACACGACCTTCCTGACCAATTATCTGCTCAGAATTTCTGCGTACTTAATGCAAGAATGCCATTTTTCCTCTGCGTTTCATAAAATGGCTTGGGACATTCTCAGGCCGCATTAAAAATCGTGACTTTACTAGTTGCCTCTCCAGCAGCACAGTGTCAGTGGTATCTCCAGAGCCGACGCGCACTTCCTGTTCAATTAGCTGCTCAGAATTAATGCGTACTTTATGTAAAGCTTCCACTATCCTTCTGTGTTTTATAAACGAGCTTGGAACCGTTTCAGACAGCATTCAAAATTGTTACTCTACAACCTCTCCAGCAGCACAGTTACAGGGATTTCTCTAGAGACTAGACGTCCTTCCTACACGGGAATCTACTCAGAATTTTTTCGTACTTTATGCAAAGCTTCAATTTTCCATCTAAGGTTTATAAACGGGCTTGGGACCGTACCAGGCCTCATTAAAAATGGTGACTCTACTGCTTCTCCAAAAAACAGTGTCAGTGGTTTCTCTTTAGACTACACATCCTTACTGCACGAGAATCTACGTAGCATTTCTGCGCACTTTATGCAAGGCTTCCATTTTAGCTCTGCATTTTATAAACAGGCTTTGGACCGTCTCACGCCGTTTTAAAAATAGTGACTCTACTGCCTCTAGCAGCACAGTGTCAGTGGTTTCTCCAGAGCCTACACGCACTTTCTGTTCAATTAGTTGCTCAGAATTTCTGCGCACTTTATGTAAAGCCTGCATTATCCTTCTGCGTTTTATAGACGGGCTTGGGACCGTCTCAGGCCACATTTAGACTGGTGACTGTACTGCCTCTCCAGCAGCACAGTGTTAGTGGTTTCTCCAGAGCCTGCACGCACTTCCTCCTCTAGTGTCTGCTCAGAATTTCTGCAAATAATTACGCCTTCATGTTCTACATTTCTGCAAAAAAATTCAGGCATACTTGCAAACAGCAAACAAGTCCCTACAAATACAACATTGTAGTCAACAAACATAAAAGTTCAGTAATTTTGAAACAGGAATATAGTCAGTATCGGTATGTAACGGAAAACGAAAAACGATAGCCTAAAGGAATGTTTAAACGGATGAGGGCCATACAAGATGCGTGAAAATTGTGCCAATGATGATCGAAATTATTGTAGAGAAGACAAAACAAAGAATATGTCACGGACGATAAGAGTAGGCTTCCTTCGACATCAGATGCGATGATTAGGGAACTGAGATTGGTTGCTGCCTGCAGAATCAATAACAATCTTAGTAACTCCAGTTTAGCGATTGGATGTATCCACCAAATGTATCAAAGGAATTATCAGTCATCCACCAAGCCGCTGTTTCGCTCTCAGCTTTCTTGCGCAGGTCCAGCTTTGGAATATTCTGCTAGTCTCCTGCTGTTAATGAGATGTTAGACCTCCATTCTTTCCCATCCCTCAGTCATAACAGTTGGTACGGCAGCCAGCCATTCAAACATGTATGCCGCATTGCCTACGTAGTAAGAACAGTCTTACTGCAGCCCACTCTTTTTACGAATTTTACACGAAAACGGTTGGTCCTACGCATTTGCAACAAGGTGACTTTTTTTACTTCTGACTTGCTTCTCTAGTAGAAAACCGTAATGAAAGTTCGTAATTCCTGACGGTAGAAAAGTGGCATGTAATAACAGGGGTAGTCACCCTAGTATTTTGTATTAGGGTGCAAGGTATTGATGTGATTCTAATGTGTATTTCAAGGCCCCGGAGGTATAAAACAATGCTCAACTTGTCATCATTAAACGCTTCTTCATTTCCATTATTTTACAAAAATACACTTAAAATTTGCTATGATTAAGGGCTCATACCACCCTTAATATTAGTTTTAGGTACAAAGTGTTTCGTATATTTTCTACTTGATTTTGCATAAGGAATCACCTCCCGAAGTTTGTCGGTCGAATTCATCTGCACCCTGTATACCTAACAAGACAATATATGCAGCCATCCACCAGGGCGCTGTATTCACAGCTCAACCCGTAGGAAAACTTAAATGAATGCGCTGCATATATCTCCTTAGGATATACGAGATACATGTAATCATCCACCAGGGTGCTGTCTGTACAACTTGTCTGCGCAGACCCAGTTAGAATATTCTGCCAGTTATCGCGCACAAGTTCTATAGTAGAAATATACTTAGCATAGGTATATGAACATTCACACTAGACTCTGTACTACACAGCACTCCTGCTCAAGTTCCTGTATTGAATGATGTCATGCATTCCCTCACCAAGAAGTATCCACAAAGGAAACAGACTAATATACAGCCCTCTAGAATTGTGCAGCTTCCCGTATGAAATTAGAAAATGAACCGTTAGTTTGGATATGAATAATTACGGCCGACTTTTGCCGTGTTGCAGAAGAACACTTCGTATCAACAAAGACAACAGAAAAATAAAAAAAAAATAGAAAAGTAACAACATAAATACATTTTGAAACGGAATACGGTAAATTTGTCCAGAAAGACGACAAAGCACAATAAAAGAATACAAGGTCCATATAAAATGACAACAAAATGGTTGAAACCAAAACTATGGCAAATGAATAACAAGAGACAAAAATGCAGGTGATTACATCGACGCAGCATAGAAATTTCAGACGAAATTAACAGGCTTCCTTCGACGACAACAGTTGCGACATTTCGATTACTGAGATATATTTCCGGCTTCAGACTCTTGTACAGACTGAGGAACTACTGCAGACTGAGTTTCACACACTGTACATGTGCAGTTGAGCAACAGTCCGCTTTCCTTGAACGTATTTGTGTTTAGAATAGTTAAGAACTCTACAGCTCGTAAATGAAATCATGTAACTTACTTGATTTGACGTCCTTTTTACTCGTTTGCAGAAATTCTTTGCATAGTTGAGTCAGGGAAGTAGTTTCTTCTACCGATTAGTGTATCCATAGCAATAATTGCAATTGTTGTGTAACTAATAGTAAATCTGAAACAATGCGAGCGTTTTGTCATGCTGATGGTAACGATACAAATAATTTTCAATATTATTGCAAGAACACTAACAGTAAATATTTAAAAAAAACGCACATAGGTATATTTTAAATAGTAAACAGTAACAACTATCTCAAATTATTCTTGTCCGTTAAATGCATCCGGGGACCGCTAAGTAAGCCAGATTGCTAATTAGGAATTGAAACAGAATAGAACAGAACAGCACGACCAAATCCACGAAACAACGTATCAATTTAAAAAATGAACTCAAATATAGTCTTATTTAATTTTCGGGTTTTCTTAAGGTATTTTAACATGTGTACACACGACATAAATAAGTTTTGTCGCAGTTGATTTTCTGTATCAATTTGCTTAATTTTAACTACTATTTTGTTTACGTTAAGGTAAATAATAATTATAATTATGTTAACTCTTTAAAGCATCCTTCTAAATGTCGGTGATTTTTACATTTTAATTTACATGTCATTTTATTTATGTTTATTAAGTGTACAGTTTAGTGACATTAAGATTCAATTTTGATGCACGGAATCAATATAAATATTAACTTCCGTCCAAAAAAAATCATCCCAGTTGATGTGATTTGTGTATAACTACGTAATTACTTACGTACCTATGAATTTGGTAGGCTACAAATTTTTCCTGCGTTTTTTATTGCAAAGAAAATCCTTGCAATCTTACAAACAAATAATTTTTGTAAATTCACAAAAGTCTGTGACTCTGTAAAGATTTTTTTTTTAAGTTTAGGATGTAGTACATCATACATATGCCGACTTCGCGCAGGTAACTTGAATGGCCTGCTCGTTCAGATCACTTTATAAGTAACCAGCAGTGTTGTCAGACGTACAAGAATTCCGGTATTTGTACAAAGATTTAGGAACTGTTTACGATGCACGATGTAAAATCGGCACTCATACGCATTTGTACGAGAATCTTGCTCTTAAAATTGAAACTTTTTCATAGTCGGTTAAAGAAGCCCCTTAAGGCGGCCGCCTGATGGCACTCGAACTGCGAGCAGCGTGTTCGAGGTTACGTTTTTTCTCAGAGACCAGTGAACGTGCGTCCACAATGCTTATCTACGAAAACAAAACACACTTCAGACTACTTGTGAATGTGTCTTTCAAGACACCACGTACATTGGAAGCATTATTTTAAAGCCCTCAAACTTGGCTAAAATCTGCTGAGTTTTTAAAAGTTTGTTGCAATGGGAGATTACAATTGGATTTTATTGGTTTGTGGACATACGCCATTGCTCATGTTTTGTTGACCAAACATGTATTGAAAAACAAAGTGACAAAATACAAATAAAATACACGGGGATAGATCTCACTCCACGAAACGTTGCAATTTTCGTTGATTTTAACTTGTATTGTCTCTTGTTTTGTATTTGTTGTACACTGTCCACTATTTATGTATTTTTTCCCATCTTTTCTCATATTGGGAATCTGGTTTTTCTTTGCGTCTGTCTTTTGTGTTTGGGTGTTGTCAAACTATTGACTGAATTTAGTCTTTAGAATTCTTGCTTATATATATGTATGTATGTATAATTTTATATATATATATATATATATATATATATATATATAAGCTGACGAAGTTCCTCTGGGATTGTTTTGCTTACGTTTCCTGTGTCTTTTGTGTATTTTATTTGTATTTTGTTACTTTGTTTTTCAATATAAATGTTTGGTCAACAAAACGAGCAATGGCGTATGTCCACAAACCAATAAATTCCAACTAAAATCTGCTGTTTCACGCGGTTGTTTCTCAAGATATATGTAACTGACTTGTTCGAAATTGAGGTCTACAAGTACACTGGACTTTGCAACAACGAGGCGTGTAGTAAAATTACAGGGTCATCGATTAAAGTTACACTGTAAAAACCATTTCGGCGGGAACGCCGCGCGCGTTTACGACTTTGGCCGTAGAGGCGATATCACAATATATGTGCCGGCCGACGTCGCTCGTAGCGCCTCATTGATTTTCACCTCACACACACAAACATGCCCTTCACCAGGCGGCCGCCTTAATATGTTAAAAATAACTATTACATGGCAATTTTCCATACACAAGGACTTGAGTTATATTATCCTGTCTATACAATTTACTCTGCACACTACAATTTGTTCACAGTACAGCCAGTGTTTTTGACCTGGCCTTGTCTTTCAGACATAAGAATTTGTATCCACGAAACATTCTTTTTAACTCTCATTTTGTGTTGTCATCCACTGTTCAAAAAAGCATTACATCGTGTAAGTAAAATCATTAATATACTAAAATACTTTAGTTATTATTGTTAACACATACGGTTTTCTTTAATTTGTAAGCACTATTAAAATAATTTAAACTATACAACTGTATCTATTTTCTAACGGGGTTTTCATGAGTCGCTTAGTATCCTTCTATCTAAAGTTTATAAGAAATTAAAGTTTTGTTTGTATAATCTGCTGAGTATCGTACTAGAAATGAACACGAGTCATATTTTCACACGGGATAAAAACTACGGAAAGCTGTTAAAATATAAATAGGCTATTGTACCAAATATTCACCACTGTTTCATTTAAATGCATGCTTTCAGGTATCTGTCCACCAGTCACTTCTGTTAGATTATGGACTAACTTACTTGTATGTATTTATTAATATTGTGTTTCACTGTAAACGTTTGTGTTCAAAATTTTTGTTGACTTCTTTGCAATTTTTTATAATATATTCTTTTAATTTCGTTCCATTTTTAACCACTTTAAATGTAACGTCGAGCAAAATGATCATAGTGTTGCGAGTCGGGACTGTCGTACTGTATTTGCTGTTGCTGCTCGCATTAGGACGGAAACACACGAGGTGGTTCGTGTCGAGTCGGCATGGAACGACTCGACTGCCGTCTCCACGCCGACACGGCGGTATCGTACATACTTATTATATACATGTGTGGCCATAAACCCCCTCCCCCAAGTACAATTGCGCAAATCCCCTCCCCCAAAAAAAACTCAAAAACAAATTTACTACTAGCCTACTTTGTTGGTAATACCAAGATAGCACTTGTACAGTCATGAAAACATTTTTCGTTTATGATTAAATATTTTATTCTTAATAAAATGTCCCCCCCCCCCAAAAAAAAAATTCTAAATGCGCAACTCGCGCAATGATACCCCTTTGTGGACACCCCTAATTGTATTACCAAAATTAACCATAAAAATAAAACTAGTGCATGTTATAAGCTATAAAATAGAAAATGGCACGTCAGTAATCCTACTTAAGCCATATCAGGGAATCATAAGCATTAGCTAAAATTATACTTATATCAAGATTACAGTCTGCTGCGGCTGCCGAGCGGTGTGCAGAGCTTTGGCCATTACCAGATTATTACATAATTGCTTATCACACACGAGTGATGTCTGCGTAGGAATAGCATTTCAAGTTCATTACATGTGTGTCATTATAGCATATTTTCTAGAAGCCAAAAATTACGAAATTGGGAGTTTGTATGGACTTTTTTTAGTTACATAAATATTGGCGCAGAATATTTTAAAAGGTGTAGGCGGGTACAATACATATTTATCTTTAATATTATGTAATAAAATTATAGGGTTACCTCTGAAAGTTTCATACAGGCGTATGTCGGTGAGAAGACAGCACAGCACGCCAGTTACAGTGACATGCACATAGAGACTAGGGAGAGGTGGGATTCCTGTGTTGTCTCGCCCTTACCGCTTCTGTACTTATAGACCTAGAACGTTTAAAACGTTCACCCAGACTGTCATCTTAAGAAATCCAAAAACCCTTTTCCAAGTATTGCCTATAGAACTAACTTGAGGTAACATTCACGTTTCAATAGCTAATGTAAAAATGCATACAAAATAACAACTAGTCCTATGTAAAAGAGCGTAAACCTTTTCTACGTGTAAACATTTGTCTCCTTCAGCAGGCGCACACAAGATGCTGCAGCAGAGCTTAACACAGCTGGCTAATCAGCAGCCGCAATAAACTACAGCGTGCCTTATGAATGGCCAGCAGTCAAAATTGCAGCTGCTTTCTCTGATGAAGACACCCTTAGATTTTTTAATTGAGGTAGGCCTACACTCGTAGCAACGGTGGATCTTGGATGAAAAGTTGAGATGCTCTACTGAATAGTAGAACTACTTTGTAATTTGCAATGGCAAGGGGAAATGGTGTAGTGTGTTCAGTGGTACAAAATAGTAGAAATTTGTTTCTCATATTTACAAATACTATTATTTTTGTAGGCCTTTAGATTCTTTAAAACCTATCTCATTTGTGACACAGTAATATTTTACTTTAAAAAAAGGTACACAAACCATTAGGTTCTGTAAAAAATGGTGTGATGAAAGTCTCTGTGTTAGTTCCGTTACTGAACCTAATTTTGCCGTATTATACCAGGGATTGTTAATTGAAAGGACTAGTTTAAGCTGGCCTACCTACCTTTTTACCTGGTATCATATTTTTTGCATCACTGAACCCACTTCACGTCAGAGATAATCGTCAGCAAATTATGTCAACATGATCCATATGGCTACGCAGGAAACAGTGAGCATGGCAGTAACAGTACACAAATGACTGGATTCAATATAACGAACTAATAATTATAGTGGGACTGTAATAAACTACAAAATTTCAATAAAATAAAGTACACTAAGGGTCAGCTGTGAACATGTTATATAAATACGAAAAAAGTCAAATGTAAAAATGTCAGTTACAGTTACTAGGATTTTGGAAGTTAATATAGAAAATATATCTGAAAATAGTAATCCTAGATATCAGTTTTCGCCACCTGTACAAGCAAATATTTCGCTAGAGTGACGTACATTTATTAAGTGCCGTGTCTCTCGTTACTGAATGTACACAGTTTCAACGACAGAGATTATGCCCCAAAATTGTCTCTCTTGGGAAAGATTTTTGCCCATAAGGTTGGCAAATTCTTTTGTCTAGTATTGCTCTTTTATGATCGAGGAACCTTAAATTTTCAATTAATGCATTACATATTGATTTATATATCATGCCTTTTTAACATGGAGATGTAGAACACAGCCTACACTTTGCGTTTCACAAAACCTTTAATGATGCAACCCATTATCCACAGTTCGTGGTAAGTTACGCAGCAGAAACGAAACACGTTCACAATCAGGTTCTACGGCATAACAATCGTTACCCTCAGCTGTATAGTTTTTAATGTGGGATTTAAGCGGTGACCCTATCATTTTATTGAACGCGTCGCTGTACCAAGTCCAATGTAATTGTAGACCTCATTTTCAGACGAATTCGTTTCATATATCTTGAGAAACAACCGCGTGAAAAAGCCGATTTGAGTTTGGAATAATGCTTCCAATGTGCGTGGTGTCTTGAAAGTCACATTCGCAAGTAGTCTGAAGTGTGTTTTATTTTCATAGATAAGCATTGTAGACACACGTTTACTTATCTCGGAGAAAAAACGCAACAAGGAACACGTTGCACGCAGTTCGAGTGCCATCCACCTTGTTGTCAAAGAGCCGTAAAACCCTCTAACCTCACTTCCCTATATGTATCTGTTCTAACTGTTCTGAGAGTACGGTATTGCTATTTAGGGCTTCGGTGCTCAGTCTCCTGCAGGTAAATAAGAAAAGTACACTACGTAATCTGTAGTTCAGTTTTATGACTTTCAACACGCGCAGTAATATCATATATTCACAGATATAATCAGCTTGTTATTGTACTACAACGAGCGATATGATACGTGCAACCGTGCTGACTCTAAAGAAGACTATTTCTCACTCACCACGTGCACCATCGCTTCTAAGCAAGATGTTCTGAACTGGCGTCTGAATTCCATTTGACAACTTATCTTAAGAATGACCTTGATGGGGAGGTGGTACCGCCGCACATTTCAATAATTTGAACAGGGCAGCTCTCAGAGCTCCTTAGATGACATCCAAGGCCGTTCCTAAACGCTTTATCAGCACATATCTTCTCCTAGGTTTTTACGTTTTGATTCCATTGAACTTTCGTCCAGTAAAAATGATGCTCTAAAAAGTCTGCTAAAAATGTCGGAGTTCCTTGCAACGTAGTTCCTCACTAACAGCTATGCAGTAGAGGTAAGAGGCTTTCGACAACATTGAGTCGAGACTTCATGGCTGCAAAATATTATTTCTCCTTCCTTGTTCAACGCGTCGCTGTTTAGAATAATTTTAAGCTATGGATTAATAATAATAATAATAATAATAATAATAATAATAATAATAATAATAATAATATCTTGTTTTTAGCAGCAACTTTCAAGTTTAGTGGAACAAATTCTGTTAAAATGTAATTTAATAATCAAAATTGCATTTTTAAGTTATTTAACTGTAACTTTAATTTATGAGGGGTCACGTTCTTTAAATTCATTTTTAAAATCACACAGCTTTCTACAGGCAGAAGCACCTTTTCTGTAATCCTTGTAGTCATCATGTAAAGAGAAATTAGTTTGACTAAACCACTGTATTCTCTAAACTTTAGTTATGTTCTAAGTATCATTGAATCGCATCCCATGATATCGCTATACCTAAAAATGTTTTAATCCGGATTTCCGCTTGCTTTTATAACGATTCCTATATCTGGTCTTCAGATGTACATTATGCTTTGAGATCTGTTAGCAAGAATATTATTAGGTATTCACTGAAATCAGTATCACGCGCTCTGTTTTCTGAGAACTACAATTTAACTTGGCAAATGTGCTGAAGCATTTTTAACTATGTTTTAGTAAACGAAACAACTTAATAGTAAATCAGAGTTAAATACATTATACCATAATGAAACTGTTGCGTGATATGGAGTGAGAAACGTCACATCCTATACACATAAGTTTTCGAGTGTGAAGAGCGTATTTCATTGTTTCGTTTTTAAGTTACAATGCTTAAGCACTTCCAAACCACGGTAGATATAACAGTATTATATAGAATCAAGAAACGACTCTATTATACTCAAAAGTTTGTAAAAGGTCTTAATCCATCATACAATTGGTGCATAGTTATCACAGTCGTAAAATATTTTTGTAGTATTATGCAATATTTTGCGTCAAACTTTCCACCGTGTCTTCAGCATCATGTAATGTTCATTTTCAGATATAATAATATTACATGTAGATAGTGTAATTGTGTGTAAGTGTTGTTTGAAGACTACTGTGTACCCCAGGTAGCCACATGCGGCGTGCTCCAGAAGCTCTGTACCTACTCAACCAGAGGCGGACCTAACTATAGGTTTTGGAAACGAGGGGGAGGACATCCTGAGTTGAAGAACAGGGGAGAGGTTCGGGGACCCTCACCCGGAAAAATTGAGTTTTTAAGGTGCAAAATTGTGCTATTTAAGGAATTTCCTTAACAAAAAAAAATAATATACCACACAAAATATTTTTAATATTTTACAGATATACTATACATAAGGTCCCCTGCTCCTCCCCTTATTCCACGTCTTCTCCTCACGATAACACGCTGCAGTACTCATGCCCTCTCAAAACAAGTTTTCTTTTCAGGCGGGAAATTTTTAAATAAATAGGAAGTAGTTCAAAGTATTATTGTAAGGAAACTAAAGACGCGGCATTAAAATAATGCAGAGACGTGATATGTCGAGCAATAACCGTACGCTCTCCGCATGAAAGGCTACAATAGGAGGGTAGAATACAGCGCTCTGATTGGTCTGATCTCCTTGCCGCCCCGAGGTAGGGGTGAGAGGATCTTCCCGCCGGGAGAGATTGTAAGGTGAAAATATTCTGCGCGGTCGAGGCCTAGAATTGCGGAACGATAAGGTCGACACAGCACCCGCAACACTCCTCACAATAGCCTCTAGGAGCAAGTGACTGAACTAGTGTGCTGTCTTCTCGTCGACAACTACCGAATATGAGATATTCTGCAGTTACCCTATCATTTTATGACGTATTATTTAACACAAAGGTGTTTTGTACACGACTATTTCTTTTAAAATTCTGCAGCAAGATTTACTAACCTAAAAACGATCGCAAAAACACATATACCGCCATTTCTAGCCGCTAGAAAATATGATTTAATGACTAGTGGTGAACTTTAAATGGTTATACACATGTGTAATGTTCTTTAAATGCTGTCCATACGCGTTGAGCAGTTTTCGAATAATATTTTTGCGGCAGAAGCTCTGCAAGTCGCTCAGCGGTCTGATGGGCAGACAGCTACCTTAAGAGGGCGTGGTACAAAATTCATGGCTAAAAGCATTTATCTATAACTGTAGGTTTATTGAAGCCAATTTGCGAAAATTAAACAATACCAATCATAGACAATAGTTTTAGCCAACGTTTAAACAAAATTGTTTCCAGTGTTACGAACTTCTGAGGCACAAAACTCTGACGCCGGAACCTCGTGCATTTAACTGCGGTGCAAGAGATCACGCGTAACGAATTAGTAAATCTAGATAAATATTTACTCATAAAGTTGTTAAACACCATAATCTAGAATTGCCGTTGAGTGTTGTATCCATATTGACTTCGAATTCAATAATTGTTTTCAGCGTTTATTTACCTACTACGATATGTCAAAAGGGATAAAGACACTTGTTCGGGAGACCAGGTGGACAGCGGACGTGCAGCTGGGCAGAAAGAGCAGTTGATCAGATGCCAAGTCATACATAATTGTCGATTAACAACGCATGAAACTTGGTTATTAAATGGTTTCGCGCAGCCGTTGAACGAGCGGACGCAACATTCTCCAGAAAATGCGACATTTGTGTGTACCGTGGCCAGACTTCACGACGAATAAATTACATCGTCATCCATTAACACTGTCCATCGTCATATGTAACGTCGCTATATGACAGTATCTTTGCAAAAGCCTCGTGTGGTCTGACGAACGGTCTCACTATGCAAGTGTTAATATCTCACAGATTCGTTGACAATTTTCTGTAACAATAACTAACCGGGCACATTATACTCCTCCAATAACGGAACTCTTCAAGTTACGAATCCAGGTGTTAATAGCCCAAACGCGTAAAAATTTAGTTTGCCTATTACATTAAACACGTAGCTACCTAGTCAATGACGCACGAGAAAATAACGCAAAAACTATTTTTCTGTCTTTGATTTAAAACAAAATTTCACAGGATATTTTTTAAAAATGTTTTAATTTAATTTATATGTAAATTTAGTTCGGCATATATCTGAATTCAGTCAGTTCGCAGACCCAAGAGGCAACGTGAATGGACGGTTATCTAATAGGGCGTATATAGTTAATGTGTTCATAGTTAGGGAAAATAATATTTTTTACGCCAGGTACTTATTTATGATGACGCAACTGAGAGCCGAGTGGACGCAGTGATTGGAGAACAATGGTTTTGTTGAAGGGGAAAAAAAGTTTTGGGTTAGCTGGAGTTGGACTAATTCGATAAAATCAAAAATCGCAACACTTCCAATTCAATATGAGGTAAGGAGAGTTACGAAAATAAACCGTCCACAGACCGGGAATCAGATGTTAACGATCATAACTTTATTTTACGAGTCCTACGTGTACCCAAGGATTGGCGATAAGCTTTATGTGGTAAACTGTAATCCAAAACCTTGTAATTCTGTGTTTGGTTTCGTAGATATATTTTGTATTGCAGTTAACTTGAATATGTTTCATTTGACATTATGTTTATACTGAAGATAACTTTTAATTTAAATAAACCTTATTATTTTTTATTAAAACACGATGATAACACAGTACATCAACACGCTTACGTTGGTCGATCTTCCTCTTACTATGCGAGCGATTATGTCACAGCAATGTCAAAATCTTTAGTAATATATGTTATGTACTGGGACATGCAAATGGCAAGTGCTACAAAGAAGAGCTCTCAAAATAGCCGCTGTGAAATATCCGCGGTGCAACATTTGTTAAAAGCTATTTTTCAGTGAGATACTATCGTAGGTCAGATGGTTTTCTTTGTCAGAAATGCTAGACTTGAAAACACTATGACAATATGTGAGTCAGCAGTAGGCCTAAGAAGAAGTAGGGTGTACAATGTTGGAGCGAGGATAAACGCAAGGTGCCGCGATTGGTGAAGTGGTTTAAGCACTCGCCTCCCTCCAATGCGATCCGGGTTCTTTTCTCGGCGGGGTCGGTGCCCGGATTTTCGCACGCCGTTGGTACGTGGTTTTTCTCGGGAATCTCCCGCTTCCCCCGCCCCTTCATTCCGGCGCTGCTCCATACACACATCATGTCACCACTCTAATGTCATAGATGTTGAATACTGACCTAAATCTCTTCACATTTGGAGAGACTCTGGTGATTAGCTTAAAAAATAGTGAACAAAACAGTTGTTGGTTTGCGTAAATAATAAAATGTTCTTAAAAAAAACCAGGCGTAAACGGGGCAATAGGATACTAAAGCACTGAATAAAACTAAAATTTACGTATGAATAAACACCTTCGAATACTATTTTTTTTTTCAATCAAATCCTTACAGCAAAAATTATACCTAAATGAACTGATTAACAGCACGGTAGTTATAATTGTACTGTACACGGTGTCGATGCTATAAAATTTTCAGTATACAAATTTGAGTGGAGAAACAAGCCTATTTCAAAGCGGGTTCATTAGTTTTTTTTTTTTTATATATATATATACTGACTAAGTCGAATACATGAAAAATACACTATAGACATTTTTGTAAAAAAAAATTACAAGACTTTCTTTTGTAAACGTACGCAGATTTTCCATTTTCCTTGTAAAATTCTATATTTATAAAACTACAAGAATTTCATTTGTAAACAAATTTAGGAAAATGTTGTAGTCTACCGAAATCATAGGTTCGCCGGAAACTCTGTAGTTATACACAAACCACGTCCTCTTGGAAGTATTTTTATGTAATACTAGCAGTCCCCCGCGGCTTTGCTAGCGAGTATAATTCGCAACTGCTGGTAATATTTACTTTAATTGAAGAACCTATTTGTACTCAAGATTGGTACTTAAGTCATCAAATATTAGAATGTCCAAGCGGCTAGTTCTGCAGCAGGATAAGTATCTATAGCTGTCCACGCGAAAAGCAGTCTTAAATTTGTCCCCGACATTAACGGCGACTTCTCCTAGACCTTATTTATAACCCTGCCAATTTGACGCTGTGGGGTAGTTATAGACACCTAAGGTAAGAGGTGAATCGAATGAAAAACATCTTATTTATCCTGTATACATCCATTGGTGACGGTGCCCTCAATTACATATTTTCAACATAGTCACTGGAACTTTATTGCTATTACAAAGTTTCAGTGGGTAAATGTTTCACGGAAACGTATTTGGTACAGCAAACTTAATATTAGTTAGATGATATATCGTCGTTTTACTGCCAAAAGTGACCCAGTAAAAATGAGATAAAATGATAAAAATGCTAGGAATATGTATATATTATTCACGAACAATTGCCCAAGTTTTAAGTATATTTGTCATTTCGTACTGTTGCGTCACAGTATAGAAACGTACCACATTTTTGTTAATATTTACAATTTAATAGTGTTTTTAAACAAAATAACATTAATGACTTAAATCACTTATGGCAGTATACCGACGATATGTCAGCTGATGTTGTAGAGGAACTTATATGGAAAGCGAACTGCAATTTTACCCCTTTTAAACGACTACATGTAAATTGCACTAATTCGATCTGCCTAGTAGTTATTGTGTGTCAGAATTGAGCGTTCGCACGTAGCTTTTAACGGAATTCGAGCCCAGAACCTGCCGGAATTTAGACCTGAGTAACAAACAACTGCGTCATGTAACGTCGAAATAATTCATGAAAATAACATTTTATTAAAAAAAAATAAAATATCTGTGTCCTGGGCTCATAGAGGTTGTACAACACCACGTCTCGATAGGTTACTGTTTAGTACGGCCGTAGAAGAACAGGTCTGGACACTCGCCTGGATATTTGACCCCCTTGTTGTTTGGCTGTAGTTCACCAAGTTACCGAGGATATTGTGTTTTATTGGCGCTGATGATACGGCGGTCGGACTAAACTCCGCCCACTTCCTTTCTGCTAAGTTAAACAATTTATCAAAACGTATTTTTTATCAGTTTATGAAATACTTTCTTCGCTCACAATTTTAAGAAAAGGCTCCAGCTATCTTTAATTACTTTATAAATTTAACAATGGAAAAAAGTGGACGGAGTTTTAGTCCGACCGCCCGGATAACAGCGCCAAAAAGTACGACATTCTCGGTAACTGACGAACTACAGCCAAACAACAAGGGGGTCAAGCAAAATACATTGTTAGATAGGCGAGTGTCCAGACCTGTTCTTCTACGACCGTGCTGTAGAGTGAAACTCCTGTACAGATTGTTTCTCGCTGCTCGTTCCTGCTTTTCGGATCGTCTGCCTTGAATATTGACCAACTTAGTTTTATTCTTAATAATCACGTTTCTTACAAAGAAAAAAAATACATACATTTATCTTTTAATATTTACGTAAGCATCACTCTGACGCGAACAACACCTCAATATCGCTACTGGTTAGATAGATATCGTGGGTTGATCGAAAACAAATTTTGTGCTTTTTCACCCTTTTGGGTGTCGAATTTCGAAATATTTTAAATTTACATTTATATAAGTATCCAACTGAAGTGTAAATCACATCGCTAGCCCGTTCAGTCGAATCAAAATCGATCATTCACTAAATAAACACATCACCCCTGCGCAGTATTGAGAAATCGAATTTCGAAAAATCTGAAAACCGTTTTGCGATAATTTCTGTAATCATCATCCTTAAGCAAAAATTAATTGTATATCTCGACGGGTTCGATACATATCGAGGATTTATGTAAAACATATTCAAGGTCTTTTCACCACTTAAGAGAGTAAATTTCGAAAAACCCTTGAATCACGTTTTATAATACTTCATTGGTATCTCGTGGACGTAAAACACACATTAGCCCGCTGGGTTCAAGATATATCGACGATTAATTGAAAACGCTTTTCACCACTTTTCACCCCTTTTCACGTCCTTAGGTGGCGAATTTCGAAAATTCCTGAAATTACTTATTTAGGTATTTGAGTAAGCATCAATCCTAAACAAAAATCACGTCGCTGTATAAAAAGCTATGGGATCGATATATATATATATCGAATGTGAGTCGAAAACTCATATTACCCCTTTTTTAACTAGTTTAGGGCCGAATTCAGAAAATATATTTTAAATGGTACTTGGAATATTTACAAAAGCACCAATTTAAAGCAAAGAGCACTTCGATATCTCGATTGATTCGATAGATATGGAAGGATAATCGAAAACACAGTTCACGTATTTTCACCCCTTTAAATAAAGAATTTCGAAACGTCTTTGAGTCCTGTCATAGACGTTTGTAAAAGTAACCAATTTAAGTTAAAATCACGACGATAGCCAATTGTGTTTCAAAGATATAGACGATTCATGAAAAACACATTTTGCCCCTTTTTACTGTCTGGGGGTCGAATTTTAAAAAAACCTAAAATTATTTTTTGGGTATTTACGTAAGCAATATTTTGAAGTGAATATCAACTCTCTATCCCGAAGGGTTCGATAGATATCGATAGTTGATTGGAAACACATTTATGGTCTTTTCACCCCCTTAAATGTTGAACTTCGAAAAATCCTTAAAAATGGCTAATATGCACTTTTACGAGTGTCCTATTAAAGTAAATATCACGACGATAGGCCGTCGTGTTCGAGCTCTATCGACGTTTCTTCGGAAACACATTTCACCCCTTTTCACCCACTTAGAGGTCGAATTTCGCAAAATCCCGTCTTAGTGTTCGCCTACGACCTGAGGGGAACCCTCACAAAAAATTTCCCGATTCTAGGTCCAGTGGTTTGGGCTGCAGTTTGATATGTCAGTCAGTCAGTCAGTCAATCAGTCAGTCAGTCAGCTTTCATTTTTATGTATAGAGATAGTTAACATTCGTATTGACCGCATGCTTCAAGATAAAAATGGTGGTCTAGAGGCAAGATGCGGGGCATCTGAACGTGGGGATGCAGGTACGAATCTGAATGCCTCTACGGAGTTTAATATTTTTTTTTTTCAAGATAATTACACGTAAAATTAGTTTTATCAAAACAAATTCGGTCTCGTGATTAAAGTAAAATGAGTTTAAAAATTTTAATTTTTGTTCCTTATTGCTAGTACAAATACAAGTATATACCTACCTTATACGTTTTCAAACTTATAGGTATGTTATTTTTTTTACAAGATCAACCACTGTATCATTACAAGGAATTTCTTTGAAATAGAACAAAAGATTTCTTTACGGTGTATGATGAAGAAGAAGGAATAAGGTCACCGCCTACCTGTGCGTTAAAGGCTTAGAAGTGACGGAACTATAAGGGCGACACTGAAACGCGCATCAAATGTCGCAGGGCGCGGTCTACCGCAATTTTCATCACCATTTTTTAATTTTTTATTTGTACCAGATATTATCTCTCATAGATTTCGCGTATTGGCCTGTTAAAGTCATATTTTTGCATGTTTCCGTTTTAACGACTACATTAAAACCAATAGATATACCAAACTCAAAAAAATGACAGTGGATAAAGACATTGCAGACTACAATGACATGCTCATGAAATTTAAGAATAAAAATTATTTGAATTTTAAAAAATTGCTGTAACTGAAAATAAAAATTTAAAAAGTTCAATATTTAAAAAAAAAATACAGATAATGTTAATTCTTTAATTTTACGAGCATGTCATTGTAGCCTGCAATGTCTTTATCCACTGTGATTTTTTTTTTTAATTTGGTATATCAGTTGGTTTTAGTGTAGTCGTTAAAACGAAAACATGCAAAATATGACTTTAACAAGCCATTACGCGAAAACTATGAGAGATAAAAAAAAATCATAAGAGCCAAATTTAGTCACATTTTGTGTCTAAAACAAGAAAAAAAAATCTGGTACAAATACAAAATAAAATCATGATGATGAAAATTGCTGTAGACCACGCCCTTACAAGCCAAGCGCTGAACTAGTGTGTAAGATTCTTAGCGATCAATTTTTTACTCCGTCACTGTAAGAGTGTGTGGTAGATAAATAAAAGCTGAAAACATCAATTGATTTCTACGTTTTTTTCGAAGCCAATATGGATAAAATACTCAATGACAATCCTAGATAATGGTATTTGCAACTTTATGAGTAAATATTTATCCACAATTACTAATTCGTTACGCGTGATCTCTTGCGCCGCAGTTAAATGCACGAGGTCCCGGCGTCAGAGATTGTGTCTCAGAAGTTCGTAACACTGGAAACAATTTTGTTTAAAACGTTGGCTAAAGCTATTGTCTAGGATTGATATTGTTTAATTTTCGCAATTTGGTTTCAACAAACCTACAGTTAAAGATTAATGTTTTTCGCGTTGAATTATGTACCACGCCCTCTTAAGCGGTGGTCAAATAATTTTATTGAAGGAAAGTGTCTAGCAGTGATCAGGGCACGTTTCTATATTTATCGTGCATACATCCTGTTAATACATTGTTAAGTACAGCAGTCTGGAAATTTTGTCTGTGAGCTTCGTAAAGGTGTTTTAATGAGCGTGGTGTCTTAACTATGACGTCACGTCCTTGGTCGAAGTGTGTTTTCTTTCATTCCGTTGGCTTAATAGGCGCATGTGGAATAGTTTCGTAAAAACATCGTATTTACATGTACACTACATGGTATTTGCAGGGCGTGGTAGGAGGCACCCTTAGCACAAGTATCGGCAACTTCCACCACTCTCGATGGTAAATGCACACATTTCTGTGGCTCCCGGACCGGAAATCAGGCAACGTAAACAAAAGTTTCAAAAATTTAAAAGGAACAGTTATAACCTGTTTGAAGGTTAGCGAATATCGTGACGTGAACAGTCGCAGGTAGGTTCACGGAAATACATGTTTTTGGAACGTCACGCCTTTATAATACTGTCGCTGGTCTAGCTAATTTATAGCTCTGATACTAATAGTATTATCTGGAACTCTTCCCGTGTGGTTTATCTGGTGACCAAATGTTCTGGGTTCGCCTGCTTAAGCTCGAGCTGAAGTTACGTTACATAATGTACTTTCTTCGTACGCTAATATTGATTCAAGTAACTGCTGTATCCTACAAGACGTCTATTCTTCTTGCAACAGGTAAAAAAGCGTGTTTAGTGTGGTAAGAGTGATAAGGAGTGAAACACTTTTGTTTGATAATTGTTATTTATTTTTACTTAGCGTTACATTAACCTGGGTGTGACGCTGAAGTTGAAATGTGAAGCAAGCGCTAGTTGGCCTGGTAGAATACATTCAAAATAATATAATGAATAATGTAATTTGCGTATCAACCAAAATACTTATCATCAGGTCTAAAGAACGTATATGAAAATTTTGTAAAAACTTTCGAAATTTAAGGGAAGGTTTTAATGATTTTAAATTTATAGAACAGACAAAGTTTAAACGTACACATATATGAAAATTCATCAAGTATAATTGTCTTTACGTTTTTACCAGTGATCTACCCTTGCTTACTAGATAATGCCAAGAAAACATTCAGTTGTTTCCGGATCACAATATTTATTCTTTAACAAAGAAAGTATTTCATCTTTAGAATCTATCTACCTCAAAATCATGCTCACTAGGTATGGTTAAACTAATATCAACAATTGAGTTTATATCTAAATATACATACATACTTATAATGCGTATACACCCGATCCTTTTTTGATCACACTGGCAGTAAAAAATTTTCTATCCTGTTTGAATAAATATATATTTTTGAAATCCAGACCATGTATCCTGAAATAATATCGTTCCTGTATTTGCGGTCTATGGATTGTTGCGTGGAAAAGTGCAGATAGTCAGAACTGTACACTTCTCAGATGCACGCACTGTATAACTGTGACAATGAAACATCTAGCGGCTATTGACCCTATTTCGACCACTCAGTAACAAGCAGCACCATCATACCAGCTTGGTCACAACTCTGTACAGTTATTAGCAACTACAGCCCTACCTTGCAATTAACCCACCGGTCGTCTAAATCTTTATCATTGCCTATCTTCGTCAGAATGAAGTTGTAATTTGAATGTATCTTTCCTTATTCATGTCTAGAAGTGTTTGCTGAAGTTAAATTCTGTAGTTTAGCTTCAAACGTCGGAAAACTTTCCAAATAGTCTATTTGAGGATGTGAATACTACAGTTTTCTCAACGTGTTGATGTTAAAGAGGAGTCGGTACCCGCCATCTTTGGATTTTTTATTTTTCCACGGCAAGTTCCAAAAATATTTATCTACATTTTTCGCCTGTCAAGCCACAGTATTACTTTATAAAGCTTTATAAACTTTCTACATAATCAGCACCTTTCTTATATTTTGACGAGTACACGTCGTAACGCCTAACGGCACAGTGCCTAAAATGAAATACTACCGGCGTAATGCCTAACGGCGCAGTGCCTAACGGCGGAATGCCTAACGGCGGAGTGCCTAACGGCGGAGTGCCTAACGGCGCAGTGCCTAACGGCGCAGTGCCTAACGGCGGAGTGCCTAACGGCGGAGTGCCTAACATCTGATTGTCCGAATCATATGTAATCTTGACCGACTTATTAGATCATGTTGAATTCACGTCATGCTATGTTTTGATTTCTCTCGATAGAATGTAACTGTTCCAAAAAACTGTACTTCCGAAAATGACAGTGCCTAGTAGTTAGACTATTAGCTGTATGAGGGCACTGTTACGAATGGCAGTTACAAAACGTAGCACCAGATGTCGCCAGTGGCATGTTTTGAGAACTGCTGAAAGGTTGCAAACCATCATACAAGATGGCATCGGTAGCTTGTTTGCGACCAGTAGGAGTGTGAAATGTTGCTTTGTAGTATATACTTTTCTGAG